>JAEBDU010002251.1:0-18142 GCA_016802625.1 Heliconius numata | reverse complement strand
GTTTGTTTGTTTGTTTGTTTGAACGCTAAGATCTCTGGATCTACTGGTCCGATTTACATTGTTTTTGTTTGGTATAAACGCTGCATTCTTCAGAAGTGCTATAGGCTATATAACATTACATTATACATATAAACTACTATATTTTAAAGTACTTTCTAATTTGACATGCGATTTATTCTGCCATGTTAATAACAACCGTCGCGTCGCTACGCAACCGTTACCGCGACATTTTGATATTCATCCTTATGAAAATAAATATAATAGTCACTTTAAGCATTTTATCCAGATTGAAATTATAGTTTACCGTATAACATTCTAATAAATAATTAAGGAGATGTCACTGATTCGAAATGACCTAGCCTTCGGGCGGCATAGTATGAGTATGACCGACGCGAAAATATTCTTATAGTTCAAGCAGGGGTAGCCGCGCCCGGGTCCACTAGTTTTATAATAAAAATATATTTTAAATACACGACGACATACACGAGGTGAATGCCACCTCTGTCAGTTGATATACCTAATTATTATACGAGTATTAAACTACCGCCAATGATTCCTTACTTGCCTCGCGTACTGTCCTGGTGGTTGCAGAATGAGCTGAGTGTATTTTGCCTTCAGGTGTGGTGGATTTGAGATTTCAAGGATATTAAAATAAAAAGAACATAAAACTAGAATAGTAAGGTAACATTATCTAGGAAGCAGGCGGCGGCCCCTGAATACGTTCCTTTGTGAACAATGTTCTCGGAAATGTAATTTAGGTGATCCTCTGCGATCTGCGCAATCTCGTATTCATGGCGACGGATCACCGACTCAATTAATTAAATAATATCGAAGATATTGCTTCATTACGGTCCGTCCCCTGCCGACACTTACACGTCTATATATTACTTCTAATCATTGAAACTAATGGAAACTGCTACATGTAATCTGAAGATAATATAATATTTCTCCAAATATAAAATATGAACTATATTAGCCAAAGGTTAGGTGAGGTATTTAGTCTCAAGATCGATCACATACTTGTACTTTATAACAGTAGTACTTTTTTAAAATTCCACTCTTAAATAAACGGATCCACTTCACAAACAGTTTATAATCGACTTCAAAACTTCTTAAAGCAAAGCAGTAATGGGTCCTTAAGAGAGTTCTAGCGTGATTGTCGCAATAGCCGAGGTGGAAGCTTGACACCACTGTACAAGGAACTTCTCCGGCGAGGAATGGAGAGTGTGGCGACTATTAATGTAATAAGTATGTATGACTCATATATAAGTCAAAGTTAGTTTCATATTCTTACTATATCACTTGTAATACATCTAAAAGTCTTACACCGCTTTAATATCATATTTTTGTCTCATCAGATAGTAAAGGAGCAGTCTTACTGAAGATCATTTTTATCTTTGCTTTAAAAAATACTTTAACAGCAGACGTACAGAGGAAGTGCAATATTAGAGGTGCAGGTCGCGCGGGAGGCAGCGAGCAGAGAGCGCCCACTTCTGCCCACCTTGCTAGACGCGGACCCAGGAAGGTGTATGTATATACTTTTCCTGTACAGATTATATCAATAATGTTTGTTGTCAAAAAAGTTGATAAGAGACGTTATTCTCGGCGGCTTCACCCGCTTGGATTATATGATTATTTATTAATTATATTTATGAAATTATTTTCAGTTTTCAGTAGGATTAGTAAGAAAATAAAGCAATAAATAAAGCAAAATAAGCCGAAAAGAATAATAAATAGACATATAAGAAAGGGAAACCAAATTCTTAATATTAGAAAAATATCTGATTAATTGAAAAATAAGTAAAAGTAACTAAAGGAAATTCTTAATATTAAAAAGGCTTCATTATATATTTTTTTAATAAAACTCTATTTATTACTGGGGCTTCATATAAATAAATACAATGGAGGTATATTATTTTCGTAACGTAATACTTTAGTAGTCCGCCCCTCTCCGCCCCCCGCGCCGCCGGAGGCTGCGAAGTATCAAAGAAATTAAACCAATATATCTCCCAGATTCATTTTTAATATTCCCACTGCGCCTTTAGTGATGATAGTTAAATATTATTTACTGCAAACGTGTATTCATGTAGAGAAGTTGGAATATGTCAGAGAAGATGTCTCGATTGTGGGGTTAATATAAATATTTATATTTATTTAATCCATTTATAATTGGCAAATTGTCAGTAGCTGTCACGTTTGTATCGTTAGATGATTATTTTTAAACCCGCCTTGAACGTCATTATGCAATGCATCACGCATACAAGCTCGAAGTAGTTGATCCTAAATATAAATCGTCAACTGAAAACACTTACGTAGAAATAAGGGCGCTTTATAAAACAATATTGACGGCGTACAGCGCCCGCCATACATTATGTATACAGGGCGCGCCGCCCCACGTGCTCGTGTGATCCACCCCAATGGCCCCACGCGCCCCACGCGCCCCTCGTGCCCATGGCCTCATGGTGGTCATGGGTTATGATGGTTATGGGTTGGATTTACCCTTGGGGAAATTAATTGCGTTAATATATGCCTCTCAACACACATTGTATCATGAATGGGGCGTCGCATGTGAAGCAGTCTTAACTTCCTCCTGCTCACCCTGGTAATGTGGGACGCGGGTGAACCTACAGTCATGTACCTACATACGTACTATATTCGTTCATACTATGTTGTTTTAATTGTTCTTGAATAATCCCCCTAACCTACATCTCTACCACAGTCGTATATTACAAAATTTTACAATTTAGAATTGAATCCTTATATTTCCACATTAGCACATACATCTGAATTAGCAGCGTCATGTAATAAACGTAAGTGAAGGGATGCCCGAATAAAAGGATTTCACGTATAATTTCAATAGGTGCGAGGCGCGAGCAGACAGCCCTGATAAATGGCGGGCAGCGTGAGCTCTAATAACATTTTATCAATCACCCCCTAACCCTGCACTCCCCCCCCCTCCCCTCCGGACCCCGCACCCCCGCGGACGTGCGCCCCATCGGGCATAAGGGACGCAAATGATGCCACAAAAAAGGGTTCTTTTCAAAATTAAAAAATGAATAATAATATTTGTAATATGCCAAGTACACGGAGTAGATACAATACAAGTGATGGTCCACGTTCGTATATTATGATTGTTGATTTTATACTTATATATTATAACAAAGACCTATGTCCAGCAGTGGACGATCGATGGCTGGCGACGACGATGATGATAAGAACTATAGAATAGCCCGTCTTTTACGTTTATTTTCTTTAATCGCGACCTGCAATAAGTGTTTAGTGGTAGGCTGCTACTGTTGGTATTGTTTTTTTACTTCATAAGAACCTTCACCCACCCGGGGGCCGCGCGCCGCTCAAAGGGAAACGACTATAATTAAAATAAAAGGTTTAATTTTCATCGCAACAATTCATACGACTGTCAAGCGCTGCTCTGCTCAGCTCTGTAGAACAAAGCTATTTGATATATTGCCAACACGCGTTACAATGGAATAGACACCGGAAATCTTCTTATTAATATTCTATTTTGAGATATATAAATTATAAAAGACTAGAGACCCGGCCAACCAGAGCTAAAGGATTTATTTTAACTTTAAAAAAAAAAACCTTTAATAAAAAGTATCCCATGTCCTTTCTAATACCTGCAACAATAATTGGCGTGAAAGCGTTATAAACAAACTTACATTCACATTTATATAAGTATAATTTTTAAATTTCTAGAACATAGAAAGAAAGCTGTACCGATATTTTACGAAAAAAATAATAATTTGATATCTTTCAACTTTGGGTATTTATTATTGATTACCCGGAGAGAGATAAACATAATGTAGTTGTAACCTTCGTCGTTAAATTGATTGTCCAACAAAAAAATATTCTTACAAGTTAAGCCGTTAGTTACTGAGATTAGCGCGCTCAACCAAACAAACTGTTTAGCTTTATAATATTAGTATATTCGTAGACAGCATTGCAGTTTCAGCTTCACGCTGTATCCCGCACACAGCAGGGTAGGCAGAGGGAACCTAGTGTTAAGACACTCCGTTCCCCACTTTTTGCCGAACTCTGGAGGCATTGCGTGTTGAGTGGCAGAACTCAACGTCGCGCTTTGCCTAGACAATACATTTTAATTTAGTTTAAAAGAATTAACCTAGCTTAGCTCGGACGAAAACAAGGGAGCATTACAAAAACACTAGTGTAAGGCTGCCGTCCTCGTACTCCGTAGGCAGCGGCCGCTACGAGAGCTACGATGCGTAGCGTACGTAAAAACAGAAGCCTTATAAGATCCATAGTTATCCCTTATCTTTTTTTTTTACTATTAAAAGTATTTATACAAAAAAAGTAATTAAAGCTATATTGTCCCTTATACATTTATTACTATATATTTTTTCTATAAAAAAAGGATCCTATGTCCCTTAAATTGCCTCCAAGAATATAAGTACAAAGTTTCATTATATGCGGTCGAGTATTTTTGGTGCGAAAGCGAATCAAAAAACCAAATAATAAGTATTATTAGTATGATGTAATAATTAACACAAATCCCTCGTCTAGAGTGAGTACTGAGACACCTGTCGCCGTCACGTCGCGTCCCGTCACCCGCGAGCACGGCGTCACATCTAATGTCATTAAGCATCATTGCTTGCATCATTAAAAAGAGAATCTCAAGCTCTTAGGTTATAAATTGATCTCAAGGCTCTTCTTTGAATATTGGATTTATGTCTGCAGCACTGCCCCATCGCAGTATTCCGGAAGAAACAATGCTATGAAAATAGTAGCAGGTACTTCCAGATTAGAATTAGACTGGAGTCTGGAATCTATAATTATACTTGAGACAATTGCTGATTCCGCCACATTGAGAGTTTCCTCTTTAATTACAAGATTAAAATTATGTTCAACAAACTCAACACATATAGTTTTTTTTGGCATTTATCATTAGATTGAATGTTAACATCAAACCAACGAATTTTATGGAAAAAGACCAAGCAAATGAGCGTACGGGCCACCTGATGGTAAGTGATCACCGCCGCCCACGACCCCGTGTAGCATCAGAGGAGCTACAGGTGCGTTGCCGGCCTTTAACATTTATTTTCACAAAAAGGCAGATTGCTGTTGTCCAAATGGCGTTTAAGTAAGTTATATTATAAAAGCTTTATGCCAACATACTTATTACTGGCTGATATTTATTTTGAATTACCAAATAAGCATTTGTGTTCAACGTCTATAGAAAGTCCTACTATTAGACGAGTCGTGGCATTAATTTCCACACACACGGCTTAGATATTAAGTAGAAAACGGAGAACTAAATAAAAACAAAATTAGGTAGAATATAGAATAATATATAAAAAATCCACTAAATATTCACATAAATATATGTATATAAAATAAATGATAAACTTAAGATAATTTCCTTCTCTCCCAACAATTATCATATACCATGTTTTCCTTTAAGCGTTTTATTCTCGTATATAATAATGAGCTCCAGTTTTACCAAACCAATTAAGTTTAAGTTGAACAATTTTACGGGAAGCTTTTAACATTGTATTTTATACAAATACTTATAAAACAAGCTTTTGCCCGTGGTTTTATTACACAACTAATATATAATTATAAGCTTCATAAAATATCTTCATAACTATGCCATCATTTTGTGGATAATAGAGAAAACTAAGTGTTTTTGACACTGCGTATTTAATCATTTCCCTGCATGGAAATCAAACCCACAGCCATCTCGTTTACAATCAGACACAGTGCCAGGCCACTACGGCCTCGAAGTCCTCATTTAGAATCACCACAAAGTTATAAAATTTGTATTTGAAACAGCTCTTTACTTATAAAAGACACAAATACACTAACAAGTACGCAGTGAAGACAAATTTAAAGACACAAGAAATACATGATCATTAAAACACAATAGCGCGTCTCAGGCGAGTACACGTGCACCTACGAGCACACACACACACACGTGTATACACGTGTTACCTTCATTCTGATTAATACAGAAAATATGGAAAAACTGCGCTCATTATTGTATTGAATGCGACAGTGCAGCGCGGCTCGAGGAACTACTGTACTATGTTACATGACTATATTTTATAATGATTCTAATTTTTTTTGCTTCACTTTTATGTTTGTTTGTTGCTGCAATTCTGCGATGCGAGGACAGGACGAGGACGCAGCAATCACAGTTTTCTGCTATTTATTTTAAGTAGAGACACTGAGACACTGCGTAGCGAAAGAGGGACTGGTTTACCTTGTCTATACAAAATAAATATCTATTATATTGTCTCGCTTTACTATGAGACCTATCAGGACAAAGCGGAACCTGAACAAACATGCAATCTTTCGAAATTAAGGCGGAAAGTGATCCATTTCACAAGCTCCAAAACAAATAATTTTGTTCACATACAATAATATTGAAGCCTAGCCTTAGATATTATCTAAGGCTAGTCGTGGCAAAGCGACTGTAAACGCGACTGGTCGTGGGTTCGTTTCCCACTTGAAGGAATTAAATATTTACTATTTTCATGTCTTAGTAGGAACGGAGTGTCTTAACACCAGGTTTCCAGGTGTTAAATGCGGGATATAGCGACAAGCTAAAAACAAAACAATCTTAAAATATAAATTCTAAAGTTAAGTCAAATTGAAGTGAAACGTTAAATGTAAGTGTCTTTCAAAACGGCGGGCTTTCAGAGCGCGAGATCGATCCCGAACTGAAGACAACTTATAATTACTTGCAATCATTTCTGAAGGAAACTTAGATCGACTTGCTACTTTCTGTGAGTAATTTAAGGAGGGTCCGTGCTGGGGCAAGTTCTTGCCAAATTGTACTTTGTAACACAATTATTGTCATCTTGACGAACGATATTGAGACGATGATTCTGTATTTTAGGCTTAACTCTGACAAAAATAAAATATATATTTTTTTAATAAATACTGATTCATTCCCCCAAGTAAGAAACGAACCTACAACCTTTGCGCTTATATTCGCACGTTACCAATGCGCGAAGGCGGCACCAAGTATTTCATAATTCAAGCCGGTATTCAAGCAATTGTTTATCATTTAAACGGCACTCGCGGGTAGCTCTGCTCTCGTCGGCTCTCGTCGCGCTAACAGACTTTACACGGCTCTATCGAGTAGAGTACTTACGTCCTAGTTACTGTTTGTATTCAATATTGTGTCGTACTACCTATGTAAAGTATTTTATTGTTTTATCTTTATAGATTGTTTAGTATTTTATTTGTAATTTAATTTCTATTGTTTACTGGGACAAATTATAATTTCCTTTAGTCATCACTTTTCACGCAATTTTATATATATCGTGTCTTGAGTAGCGACACTCAATGCTCTTTCTTTCTGAACATTGAAAGAAATAAATATTGTACATATAAATTCTAATATTTCCCTGATTACATAGCGCTCGGTGTCACAGGTGGAACAAATATTTCATATTAATATGTGTCCGCCTGACATGCGGCCGAGCGGCCGAGCGGCCGAGCCTGCGGCCGGCCAGGTGAACGGCGCCGCAGGGAAAGGTATGTTTACTTTTATATAGTTACTATTCTAACATGGAATAATTAAGTCAAAGGTTAATTTAAATTAAGCTAGGTTCAGACATATTACTGCTTTTTCTAATATCGGAGACAGTAGTCCATATAAATTAGATTATATTTAATTTGTATGGACTATTTTGTATGACATAATTAAAGTAGAAGTGAGTCCCGTCACTCAACACGCAATGCCTCCAGAATTCGGCGGAAAGTGGGGAACGGAGTGTGTTAACACGAGGTTCCCTCTGCCTGCTGTGTGCGGGATACAACGTGAAGCCACTTGCTGCTTATCATCAAAATATTTAAGTACTCTTTACGCATACATCGGCATAGTAAACTGTTTTTAAAGTACATTTATGTTATTCTTGATATAAAATCAAGATATACTTGTACCTAAACAAACAAACATACAGCTATATACCTGTCAGCGATATACAATACATAGAGTATGTAGATACGTTTGTAATAGCGCCGGTAACATTTCACATTACCCGGCGAGCTGCCGGCTGCAGCGCTGCATGTGACGTCAGAGTGATGACCAAAGGGGCTTTACTGTACTCTTTAAGTATCGTTATATTTCAGTAATCTATATATGGGTCATACTTACGAAAATACGAAATTCATGTCCTAATTGATTTTTTCTAAGTAGTTATGAAATTTAAGCAATTATTATTATTTTGTTACTAAGTATCTAATAGTGCGTACATAATACCTATAAGACTTTCTAGTAAACTAGATATCTGATATTTCTTTTCCCTATGTTAACATCAGAAAAACATTCCCTCGCTATGTCCCAAACTCCAGATTCAAATACTCTATGGTCGCTAAATTGATACATTTCGCTAAATTTTATGTCAGACTTTTACTGATTGCTTAATATAAAGTGGTTTTCTTAAAATATTCATAATTACAAAAAAATAAATAAAGATAACTGAAACTTATGCTTCTGTTTTACTTTGTCCCAAAAACAATAATCATTCCTTCACACTTGCGTTTACAGCCCATTTTTGAACGTGTTATTTGAATTACATTAATGCATTCATTTGTTTTTGACAGTCGGCAGTGCTGCTAATAATTTACTATAGTGAATTCATCTTGTGCATGCACATAGTTTCTAATAAAAAAAAGATTTAGTTCATAATTTACTAAGTTACATTTTTGGCTGTCATTACATCACATCTTATAAAAATAAGGTAATCAATTTTAACTAAGTAATTAATCAACGTTAACGTTGGTTTTGGTAACTAATAACGTGACCATAAAATGCAATACGAAAGAATGCATTTTTATGTGCGTTTTTGGCGGTAATGTTTAATTTCGTCATTCCCTCACCGTCATTCCCTCATAATTATCTGTAGTGCGGGAATGATGCGAGGTGAGGGAATGATTATTTTAACCGTGCGCTTTGTAGGCTTTTTGCGTTTTAGCTGCATTAACGCTAATTGGTCTTTGCTTTTTCGTCTTGGAGCTTTATTAACATAAATATTGCAAAAAAAATCATTAATTATGACACACAATTAAAATTGAAAAAGAAAGAGTATGATCGGACACGTAAAGAAAAATGAAGAGTTATCCTATTAATTTAGAAAGACTTCGCGAAAGAGTAAGAAAAAAGGACAAGTAAAACCTGTACCTGAAATGAGTTCAAGGGAAAAAAGACTAAAACGAAAGAGTTGGAAAAAAAATTGTCAAACCTATACGGATTGTTGACATATAGGGATAAAAAAGGTGAACTGTGTAAGAATTCAAGTTCTTTATGGCGTTACTAGGCAACAAAGTACTCTTCATAGACGTGTACTTTATTTACATCGCAATGGTGCTGTCAAAGTCCTCAATATTAGCTCTCTATCTAAAAGTAACCGACACAATAATTTGGATGGCTTAAAAACTAAGATTTGAACATTCATATAATTCACATCTTGAGTGATAGTCCAGTTAATCAGTACAAGAACAAGTTTATTTTTCACATTGTATCTCGACATATAAATCATTTATATCCGAGAACGAGCTTATTTTCAAAGCATTATTCGTAACCAGGCCATGGAAAATGTGCGCCCGATGGTGTGGGAGGAATTTTAAAAAGAACTGCCGATAGAGCTGTGGTTGAAGACTTTGATACAGTGAATTTCATGAAACTCAAAAATATATATTACTCGAAAGATGTCCTTCAATAATATTAATTGAAGTAACCACCGCTGATATCGTAGGGGTAGAAAATTTAGTAAGCCTATCAGAAACAATTGCTGCATTTCGTGGAACTCAAAAAATCTCGAGTTCATAAATCTTTCGTGCAACGATTGCACTGGCAAGTGTAGTCATTATCATTAAGGGTATTACTCGTCTTCCAAGAATAATTCTGGTATGTAAAATTCAAACCCAGAGTGCATCAGATAGTAAGCAATATTCAAAAGATATCCCTGATGAGAATGTTATAGGAACAGATCCAGATTATAATATATAGATAATATCTCTATATTATCTATATATCTGGACCATGTTATTATTAATAATAAAAATAATAACACTTTATTGCACATTTGCAATTGGATTATACATTTGATTTACACAGTACATATTATAAGATCAATATGCAATGGCGGCCTTATCGCTAATAGCGATCTCTTACAGGCAACCAATAATACAAGATTTATTAAAAAACGGTGTAAAAAGTATTAAATGGGACGTCAAGACTTACCCATAGACATAGATGATATGGAGCATAGATGGACAAATTTCTTCAGTTTGTAAAGAAATTTTTGGAAGCGCACATGACTAGAGATTCTATAACTTGGAAATGGCCGACATTAACAGATGAACAACTGTATATTTGGAATGATGTATTACAGAAGATTCAGCCTCCAACAATAATAAAAAGAGGATGCTACTTCTTAAGGGAAATGGAAAGAGAAGACAGAGTTGATTAAAGAAAGATTCTTGATATTTACATTTAATATTTTATGATTCTATTCTTGATATTTACATTTAATATTTTGTGTTTCTGAAACTGATTTTCATTGTTTTGGTGAATTGTTCTTTTTATTTAATATCAAGAATGGTACTTTTCCTTTCACTTTATTAGTTTGTAAGTAATTTTAAATAAATCAATAGTGCGATTCGCAATACTTAAAACGCTGTGGTTTTCAAAAGAAAAGACAATGTTTTAAGTACAAAAAATAACATTATTAGATTTGTGAGAAGAATTAATAAGTACATGTTACTTTTTCATTGTTATTTAAAGCATAATACGAGATTTCTTTTGTCATTAAACATGTATTTTAGTACTTAATTATCATAAATATATTAACACTCATTCCCTCACGTACCGCATCATTCCCTCAGTCTCAATTTTTTTTAACTACCCTCTTTATTCCATGAAAACCCACTTATTTTGGGGACCACTATACCATTGATAATTAGTTACACTAGTACTATAAAATTCACAGAAAAGAATAGTTAAATATTGCAAATATTTTTCATAAATTTTTGAAACCCTAATTTCGTATTTTCGCTAGAATGACCCATATATAGTAAAACAGTAAAAATATTTTGTCTGTACATTTAGTATTTTTAACTGAATTGGATAGAGGGACACTTAAAAAGAATAATAGAAAGCAAAAACATCTATTTTTTTAAATTTCTTGTCTGTCTGTCTGTATGTATAATCACGCTAATTTTCGAAAGTACTGAACCGATTTGCTTCAAATTTTCACCAATTGCTTTATTTTAACTCAATTTAATATCTAAAGTTTGTTTCATCAAAATCGGTTCATTAAAAAAAAGTTATGGGTATTTGAATGAACTCAAGGCATGAGTTTGCCTGCAATCGATATCTATATTTATACTTATAATAAATCTGTATTTGTTTGTGATAAATCTGTATGTTTAATCGACTTTTAAAACAAGGAGGAGGTTCTCAATTAAATATTTTCGATTCGATATTCGATTCATTTCATTATTTAGAATTCGATTTCGATATTGGATTATTCGATTCGATCTGCGTATTTTTTGTAATATGCAATCATTACAGGTATTTTACAAAGAAATTTATAAATCCTTACCCAAATCAATAACATAACATTTAAGGCTGTTTCTGAACGAGTAAATTAAATTATTCATTGACATCAACATATATACATATGAGTCAATCAATTCTGTCAATTCTGTCAAGTAGTTCAAGTGGGCGAAGCCGCTGGCAGGACGCTAGTATATTAATAATATAACTCAGTCAGTGGCAGTCAGACCCAGAACCATCATGAGTGCGGCCGGTTAAGACATTCCATTCACCACACACCTCAGGAGAACAACAGTGAGTGAGTGCGTGACTCCTGAGTGTCACACAATATCATCGTAGCTTTGTGCCACAACGACTTTATTACAAACAATGATATATACCAAAAGAACCATTGTCACCCATTGAGCCGTAAATAGCAAAATATCCGTATATTATATTTGCCAGAATCTCCGATATTAAGCTTGAAAAGGTTTTGAAGGTGTTTATTGCTGTTTATGAACGTATAGGAAAAACAGGAAAATCTTTGTATGGCCTTGAGGAGGACATGAGTATTGAACCCGATTACATACATACTTTATGCTTCTTATTTGTTTTTTACTGTATTTTATCTTTTCTTTATATTATATTTAATATGTGTATTATATAACGAAAAAAAATAACAATTTGCAGACAAGGGGCACCTTCGTCCCCCACCTCAACCCAATTATTGAGACATTGTGTGATGAGTTGCGGAACTTAACACCTACAGGAGCGGGGAAATAAGTAAATGATTTAGAATACATATTTTTTTCCCCAAATGTGGATTCAACCCACATGTATTACGTTTACAGTTAGAATGTCAACTACTAGTATGAATTCATAATGATAATAAATCAAGTAAAGCCTGGGATAGGAATACATAAACTAAATTAATAGTCCTAAAACTTTACAACATAAAGGTAATATGAAAACTGTCACATATGACTAACAAACGAGACTGTCACCGCTGACACTACTGACACTACTGACATCAAGACACAAAGGCTGTATATACACGAGAGTGGTACTGCAAATAATCATACAGTAAATATTCGTAGCCGCTACGCTACGCCGCGCTACGACGTAGCCCCACCGTCCCGTAGAGCCCTCGTCGCGGTATGAATTGCTAATCGTCCTTTGCTTCCACACGGCCGCATAATATACCACTATTTTAACGCAAATTAACTCGACTCTAAATAACGTTTTAAAGAGAATACTTAAAATTAGTTTCTTTATTGTAGCGCCTTGTAATTTTAATGGTTGCGAGTGGGTTTGTAATTAAATGAACGGGAAAATTAGAAAGTTGCTTTCTGAATAAATTGTTACTTATACTTATTTATATAGGTATGGTTAGTTTAAGGTTACTTTCACGCTGTACCCCGCACACAGCAGGGTAAGCAGAGAGAACATAGTGTTAAGATACTACCTTGCCCATTTTCCGCCGAATTCTTAAGGCATTGTGTGCGGAGTGGTAGAACTCAACGCCGCGTTTTGCCTCGACATCAGAGCGAAGAAATGGATCTTAAAACATCTTAAAACTTTCTACCTACCCTCCTACAGTGTGAAGCGTGTACTGGTGTTGAACTTGTGAACTTGTTTGAATTTCATAAGAACACCAGAGTTTACGGAAGAAAACTCTAAATTTTTTTGGTAATTTTAACCTTACAGCTTAGAATTCATCTCAGCTCTATCATATTAATTTCTCGTTTATATTTTTGTTATATTGGTACATAATTACTGTGTAATATAATACGTAGGACGATTGCGTAAACACTCGAGCACGTTATTAGAGGAAATATATGAGCGGGACATTAATCATATAGAGTATTAACGTAAGGCCGGGCTTGACCCGTCAGTGCCAGCACTCCACCAGTGACCTCCACCTTACTGTCATTTCTCTTTGGAAGAACATTTAACTAAACCAACAATTATCTCTAGTATTGTAGCAAGCATAAAGATGTTTTAATAAGATTACGAATCTTTATAGATTTTTTAAATATTTCTTTCCAAAGAAGACTTCTGTTTTAAAACTTCACTACAGCTCAGTTTTGAACTGATAGCCAATGTGTGTGCTGTTAGCTTGAAAAGTCAACATTTTTTTTACTCTAACAATAATTCTAAATAGATATAAGAGAATTAAGAAAAGGGCATTGAAAATTAATTTCCCGAAATTTCTACGGGAACAAAAAAAAAACAAGGTTCTTCATTTTACGTTCCAGAGTGTACGCAAACCAAGCCGCGAGCAGTGACTGCTAAATTTATAAATTGATATAACAATTTTATATTTAACAACAGATGTACATACCTAAAGAAACATATACCCAGGGATTGACACATGTCGCTAAGAGTTCATTAAAACATGCCCGAGGTAACATAGATTGTAACGCTACTTTTTAACATTTTGTGTTAAAGCGTCGCTTGTTACTATAGCGAGGAAATGATAATCAAATATTTAATTTCCTCGAGTATGACTTGAACCCACAACCTGTCGAGTACATCCCCGCGAGCGGTGCCGCAGGTAAAACAATTATAAATATAATTTTAATTTAGGTCATTACATCTAATATCAAAATTATATTTGTTTATTACCTTCACGCTGTATCCCGCATTTTACAGGGTCTCTGTCGAGACACTTCCGTCCCCCACGGAATTACTTCTTCTTCGTTGCTTAATTTGGAATATTTCATATTAACTCATCTTTATATGTGGAATATGAATATTGTAGTGACATTTCCTCATTGATCATTCATGTTAACATTAAATTTAATATTAACACGCGAAATTATTATTGACCTTTGTTTTTTTTAGCTTTACTCTGTATCCCGCTTATAGCATTGTAGTCAGAGGGAACCTCTTGTTAACACACTCTGTTCCCCACGCACTATAGTGTTATCCGGACTTTGCGTGCTGAGTAGCGAAACTCAAATCTGTGCGTTGTTCTCAGAGCCAAATAAAATAATACTCATTCCCCTTCGTGTATGTACGCAAACGTCGTGCCGCTAGCCCCGCTACCCACGACCTCCTCAAATTTAATTTAATTACATTTACCTACTTGATGAAAAGTCTTTACGATTTAAGTGCCAAAGTAATTTAATATCAAATATTTTTAAAACGATTTTTAAATAATTTTATCATTAATTTTATCCCGTTTTTAATACCTACTAACTGTCAATCTATAAAAAAATAAAAAATATATAAACAAGCTGTAACAGTAAAAATATCTGTCCCTATATGTATTATTTTTTAAAATATTTTACCTTAGTAAATAAATAGTTTTTTATAGTTTAGGATTTTTATTGGTGTACGTTAGTTCTGCAACGTGCGCTGTGACGTCACTCCCCCCGCGCGCCGCTCCCAGCTATAACTGTATAGTCGATAAGGACGCTTGTAAAGCCCAGGGATTGGACTAAAAACATAACTGTTATTCAACCTAAATATTATATGTGATTTTACATTACAGTATGCGATATTTGATAAGGTTTAATAAGTATTTATGTAGATGCAATACAAAAAGGAATCTTAATTTAAGAAAAATAAATTCAAACAGATAGTACCGCTAAGACCGTTGATAAAACTCGTATTAGCACTTCGTACTTAAGCAATTTCATTATTGCTATGATAAACTTCGACATATGTACAAGTATGTAAGTAAGTAATAAGTGACTACTTCTTATACTTTCAAATGAAATAAAAGCTTCGCTTCAAGCGTTCAGCCCCTGGCCTATTATTTCAGGCTTACCATTCGTCTAGTTTCGGATCTTTTCGTCGCATGTTCGTATTCAGTCGTGTCGCGGCCGCCGGGGGGAGAGGACGTTTGCACGGGCGCAGCGACCTCTGTACAGATATATACGTAATTTGTGCTTAAAATCTGGAGTGGAGTGCTAGTGACATGTGATTGTTTGGACGGCAATTTGGAAAATGTGATGTTAAACCACAAACCTGGACTTGGAATGTTTACAGTCAAGGGAGAATACATGTAAGATTGTTTTTGCAATTAAAGCTCCTAAACACATATACACTAGCAAATATGCACACTGTTGAAATAATGTGTATAACAAATTTAGTTATAAAAACACCCCTTTTTACTACAGGTATAATATAAACCGATTATTTATAAAATTTAACAGTATAGCCATTAAGAGAATGTAAAAATTGATTCGTATTTTTGTAATTGTATTGCATACCTACCCGCTACGCTTACACTCGCAGGCTGTTAACACGACGCTCTCTCGAAAGTAGTGTATTGGTTCAATCTTACTAATTAATAACTTACTATTAAAGAGTATTTCTCGGTATCACCATGGACTCCAGATCACAGTGGGGACCCCATGTTGATGGACTAGCTGAGCACCCGTATCCCGCACACGGCACGGTAGGCAGAGGGAACCTAGTTATACAGTATGATGTATGTGTAGTACAGGGTCAGTGCTATTTAATACTAGATCGGACGTATAATGTTTTCTGACGTCGAGTTTAAAAGCTCAAATATTTTATTTTTTTATTATATATTTATTTATTTTGAATGGGCAGAGCTATATAACTATTTTAACTTTATAACTGTTACTGGAGTACAATACGATACGTTCTGTTCTCAGACAGTGCTATATTTGTACATCACAAAACGGTAATGAAAAAAATATACATATATTAAAAACACAACACAGTGAAATGCCGTCGACAATTTGACAGCGACTATATATTTTAAATTATTTATATTTCCTCACTTTGAACAATATTCGGCATCAACACTCATTCGGCACAATGCCGTAATATCTCGAAAATGGAGAGGAAATTCACGACAGAGTGTTTTAACACTGACTACTTTATATCTACTCTACTTTGCGGGAAAAACCGTAAATATGAAAAAAAGACATACCTAATGTATCGATAAAAAAGCAAAAACTCCTTTGAAATATTATAGCGAATAGCTATCATAACATAATGTAATACGCAATCGAGGTTTATAAGAATGCCTAAGACTTTCTTTACAAATAGCCTAAGGGTGCTCCGTCAGACCCTCGGAGGCGAAACGACGAACGATTTGTTATTTACCCATTTGGACGTAAAAAGCCCTGTTTTTATTTCCAGTTTGCTTTTATCCTTATTTGTATCCTTATATAGAAGTGTAAAGAGTGAATGGACACATACTCTAGTACCTAGTGGTCAGAATGAAGAGTGAATAGAAGTTGCAACGTATTAATAGGCTGAGAGAACCTGGGAACCTGGGAACCTAAGATACTCCGACCCCACTAAGATACTTCTGTTTCCTACTTTGTGAATTCTGGTGGCACTGCGTGTTTGGTGGCGGAACTCAACGCTGCTCTTTGTCAGAGCGACGGAATGAAAATATTACATATCATATTTTCTGGAGTTGAAATCGGACCCACAACCTATCGTTTTTAAAACAAAACCTACTAGTGAATAATATTAATATCAAAATTATTACTAAGATTTTCTAGAGGTCGACCTTAACAATAATTTAAATTAACATTTAATATAAAAACAAAGCCATCTTACATCTAATGCTTGTTAAAGCTAAGTAGGTTGAATAAAAATATTTTTTTCAATTTAATATTTTTTCAAGATTTGGAACGAGGGACGTTTTAACAATTACGAATGTTCCAAGAAATACAAGCAATTGAATAAATAGAGGCTGAGTAAGTAAAATAGAGTACTTATAGTAACATGTTGGTGGTTTTAATATTTTTATGGTGATTGTGCAGGTTCCGAAATAAGTCTGCGATTTATAAGGGAGGAAAATAATTTATAAACAGACAATAGAATACACTAGGTACATGAAAAAAATTACAATAAAATAAACAAATAGAATCTAGAAATATCAGTTAAAACATATTGAATAACAAATAAGGTGGGTGTTATTTGAAAATCTTTTGAGAATATAAATGTCTCTAACCGTATATTGAATACAATATTTTCATGTTACCGACCTGGTTTAGTGCGACGCAACACGTACATTATGGTAACAGTGGTGTCTTCACTTACGTCTCTCAGTAAACAGTGACGTCTAACAGGCGGTACTGGTATAATAGAAGCAATGTAGCGTCGTGGGTTACGAGCAATGTTGATATTGATTGATTCATGTTAAATCTCCAAATTGACGAAGTGGCGTAACCAAACTAAACTAAGCATTTAGTCTCATTACACTGCAAAAATAGATAAAAGAAACAATAAGATACATTTACATATTATTAACATCGCTCGTAGGCCACAACTTATAACCAACATCTGAAGTGAAGCACCGCCCACTGCGCTACGACGGTGTCTATTTATTTGTTTGTTTATTGTTAACTTCACGCTGTACTCTGCCGGAGAGCCAGTTTAGTTAAGACACTAGGTTCCCATTAAGACATTTCCGTACCATTGAGGAACATAAAAATATTAAATTTTGTGCCCCCGTTGTTGTGCCCCTGCGTCACGACGTCGTCTGTGTATCGCACTAACATAACATAGCCAGTGTACAAAACGTAGGAAATTTCTTAAGAAATTCAATATCTTGAGGCTTTACTGAACAAATAATCCAATTTATCCCGTAATGAGTTTTCTGCGTCGCGT
>JAEBDU010002246.1:0-12419 GCA_016802625.1 Heliconius numata | reverse complement strand
TAGGACGTAAGGTAGGATTTTGGGGGGCTTATTATTATTATTATTATTATTATTATTATTATTCCTTAGCATTTCTAATCAGCTACCAATAAGAAAAAAACAACAGAACATATTAACGAAAGTTTAAGTTTTTGAGTTCAGCCATTTTTCGAAATAAAAACAAGAACGACAAGTCCAATCCAATGCAATAACAATGAAACTGAAACACCAACTATAGTTGCAATAAAGTGAGGTTCGTCCAAATCGTAGAGAACAGAACTGTGCACCAATTCTGCCTCACACCAGTACCGTGTGTACACGGCCGGATATTAATGAGGCAATAGACGCCTCAGGCCGACGCAACCCGATCGCATTAGGCCACGGAATTGCTCATCCATTATATGTACAAATATCCTCGTTGCTCTTATTAACTTTTATCGGTTTTCGGTATTTTAATATGAAACTGCGTATATATAAGGTGAATGGTTATTTTCTGTTGCAAATTTCACATCTTCTCTTGTATATATAAAATCGAAAGGTCACTCACTCATCACGAAATCTCAGAAACTACATGTGCTAGGAATCTGAAATTTTGCATAGGAGTTATTTATAGGACGTAGGTGCTCGCTAAAATTAATGTAATTTGCAATATTCGACTTCTAAGGGGTTGTTTTTGGGGTTGAAAGTTTGTGTGAAACTTCGTTACTGAAAATCCTAGGAGTCTCAAATTTTGCATGGACGTCACTTATAGGACGTAGTACTCATGGAGACAGAAATTAATAATAACATAGTTCACGCAGGCGAAGCCGCGGGCGGGCCGCTAGTATACTTATAACTAACTATAATTAAGGCCAGGTCCAGTTATAATTGAGACGCATGGGGCACAAAGTGTGACTATCGAATTCCCACTCATACAATTCATCGATTTCATGGTATAATTAGGTTAGATGCTGTTAAACTGAGCTTTGAGGTGTGACTGTCATTAAAAGTAAATCCAGAAGTAAATATTTGAGAAATAAATTTAGTATTACTACTAGAGAAGATTTGAAGTCGGTGTCAAGCTAATGCTACAACACCTTTACTACAATATCTAATTACTAAGCCTGTTTGTTTTACTTGGCACCGACTTCTAAATTATAAAATCTGCGTCAAAATATTTTTCACTTTTTAGTTCATTGTTAGAAGTCGGTTTTTCTTTTTGTCAATGACCCAACTCGCAAATTAACATAAAAATCAGATAAATATATTTATCGTGAACGAAGATAAATAAAACCTAGTAGTCAGCTCATATTACGAAAAGCTTCAAATGTATAGTATTCGAGTTTACATTTAGTTACTTAAACGGTCGTAATTATCGATACAAAAGTCGAGTGCGACCACTTGACATACTTCCCACAGCTATCGGCCGGCACGTAACAAGAAGAATTTCAATTAAATTTTATAAAATATTTTTCAATTAAATTGCATTGTTATTGGCATAGTTGAAGCAATTAAAAATATCAGTATTGAACTATATTTTTTTTTAATACCGATAACTTCACCAACTTCAGATGCTTCTGGCCAGAAGCCCTCCAGAGCATCTGAAGTTGGTGAAGTTCAATAATGAAAATTCTTTATGGCCGCAATGTTTACATAAAATTTTCATTTGAAACAAGTTATTATTAGACCAATGCAATCGTAGAATGTTAGAGTTTTAATCATTTATATGGAATCTTAGAAAAGTAGTACAGTTTTATAAACAGTATATTGCTAGTACGAGTATTTTTAGAAAAAAAATGTTTTAATATAGAAAAATATAATAAAAAAACACCAATATTGCTAGAGTTAATATAGAGCTAGAGTTTTCTAAATTTTCCATTCAATACAAGATGAATAAAACTGAATTCTGCTTCCAATATAATATCGGAGTTGACATCTGTATGAAATTCTTCTAAAGTATTTTATAAGTTTTAATTTTTTTACCCGACTACGGCGAAGCCAGGGGTTATGGTTAGAGAGTTTGACCAGTATGTATGTATGTCTGTTCCCCTGTAGCTTCTAAAATATTTATTATATTTTGACAAATGAAGCTTAATCGAGTCATTTTAACAAATATTACTCGTTGATGTACTTGCTACTAGAAACAAATACCGCGAAAGACTGGCCTCAAGCTGAATATTTGAAAACCCTTTAAGCGCAGCCTTGCCTCGCTGCATATGAAAGCACATTGTCTAAATAAACTAACATATTTTGTGAAACACTAGCCCAAAAGCTTGCCAAACTGCTGTCGTTTCATATAATGAACATAATATCTAATATATTAATATTTTATCTATTTCCATATGGTTACGAACTATATTTTAATTAAATAATATATTAAAGAATCAGTCGTAGCGTAGCGTACAACGGTGCGACTGTAACGCGAAGGTTGTGGGTTCGATCCCCACTCGAAGAAGTGAAATATTTATTTACGTTTATATTACCATTTCTTCGCTCTGGTGTCGAGGTAAAGCGCGGCGTTTAGTTGTGCCACTCGACACGCAATGCCTCCAGAATTCGGCAGAAAGTGGAGAAAGGAGTGTCTTAATACTCGGTTCCCTCTGCCTACCCTGCTGTGTGCGGGATGCAGCGTGAAGCAGTTTTTTTTTTTAATATACTAAAGAATGAAATGATGTTTTATTTTTATAATATGTTTTATTGATATAAGTAATAGTTGATAGTCTAATCTAGTCCTAAGCTTGGATAATAACATTTTTAACCGATTTCTGTAAGAAAAGGAGGTTATCAATTCGACTGTATTTTTTTTTTATGTTTGTTACCTCATAACTTTTGACTGGGTGAACCGATTTTGAAATTTTTTTTTTGTTTAAAAGGTGAAGCTTCCCGAATGGTCCCATTTTTTTTTTGGTCTATGTCTGACAATGGTATCTATGAAAAAATCACATAAGTCTTAAATATGCATTAGGTATGTGCGCGACAAATAGACGAATAACACAATGTCGCGCCAACCGATTTTGATGATTCTTTTTTTATTTGAAAGGATATACTTCAAGGATAATTTGGTGAAAGTTTGGTTAGGTTTCGATTATGGGATCCGGTGAAAATTTAGAAAGTTTGGTAAAAAATTGATTATATTGTAATAGTTACAAGCAAAAACTTTTTAAATTGATGTCAGAGGTGAGATTCCTGATCGTTGCATTTCTTTTCAACCAACCTCAAAAAAGACGATGTTCTCATTTTCAACCAACTTCAAAAAAGGGAGATTCTCAATTCGCCCGAATACTTTTTATGTATGTTCTTGTCAATATACCAAAATGTAACTTTGCACAAAAATAATACCTAATTAAATAAAGTTTTACATAGAACAATCACAACCCCTCGTTGACAACCACTACCACCACCATCACCACTCGTTCAAGAAGCATCATTTTAAGATACCCATCACTTAAAATCGTGAAATAAATTATTTCTTAACAAAGATTTTATAATTTTGAAGTCGGTGTCAAACTAATGCTACAACACCTTTACTACAATATCTAATTACTAAGCCTGTTTGTTTTACTTGGCACCGACTTCAAAATTATAAAATCTTTGTATACCTAATAATTTTTCACTTTTTAGTTCGTTGTTAGAAGTCGATTTTTTTTTGTTAAAAAATAATTTATTGCTATAATGAGTTTCCTTCTTCACCTTACTGCAAATGTGAGAGTTGGAAGAAAAAACAATTAGGTATGAGGCGGACTCGTCCACGGAGGGTTCTGTACCAATTTCAGAATTCTAACGTAAGGTTTTGATTATATGGTACACCAAAATATTTGATGTTAATTTTAGCTCGATACTTCCAAGCGATCTTAAGATAAATTGTCTTGACAGATGGACAGTCAACAAAGTGAGGTAGAGTCCATTTTTACATTTTTAGATAAGGAACCCTAAAAATAATTGTTTAAATATCAAAATAAGCAATTTTATTACTGTTTATACAAACAAACCTGCAAACTTACTAACTTATTTTATTTAACTCAGCAAGGATCCGTTTATTAACCTAACCTACATTTCTAAATTGCAATTTCAAATGACTTCCGCTATGTAAAATAGCAGTGAATTAAGCTGGTTTTATTAATTTAGGCCATCTTTTCGCTTATTAAGCTCTTGCATCTGAACACAAAATTAAGATGTAAATTTAGGAAGGGGCTTGGTTTTCTTTAATATTTATTTCTTCTATAAGATAATTTATTATATTTTTTTTATTATGTAATCTAAAAAAACTATTACAAGCTAATAAAATCTTATAAAAATTAACCATGTATTATAAATGTGATTGTAAGTTTGTTTGTTACGCTTTCACGCCAAAACTAATCAACCGATTATCGTGAAACTTTGTACACATATTCTTAAAGGTATTAGAAATGAATAGGACTACTTTTTATTAAAAATATATAATTATGGTTTAGCTATAATAAAAAACAAGTTTAAGCGAGCAAAGCCGCGTTTAAGGGTCTAGTGCGAATATAAAACTAAGGTTCGAGATGTTCATACATTTTGATATTAATGTGATAATAGACGCCTCTGGCGGACTGAGACCGGTCACATTGGGTCACGGAATCGCCCATCCATTACCAATATAAATATCGACCCTTACAACTTTTAGTAATATGTGATAATTGATATAAATTGAATTGTTATATTTATATTTGTAATTTTTTTCTTAATAAATTCTAGTTATATAACTTCTGTTCTGTTCTGAAAAGAATCGAAGATCGAGCTCGAATCGCTCGAAGATCGATCGAGCAGTAGTCGACAAATACAATCGATCGATGATATATGTATGCTTATTTAATAAAAAAGCGAGTGTTTACCACCGACCATTGGAAAGGACATCGATATTTAAATCTATCGATATATAAATGTAATATAAAATACGTCTACTATATTTGGTGAAATCTACCTTAAAATACTGTAAAATTGAAAAACCAATAAAAATCCATTACATTATACGAGGAACTTCGAAAATAAAGAGTACTATGAATGAAACCAGGGACACAAGAGTGTGACTGCAAATGTGACAGGTTATAGGTTCAAATCCTACTCGAGTCTCTTAGCTTAGCCACAACTATGGATTAAGGGGTATGGAAACGAAAAGAGATATTTAATCTCTATATAATTATTTATTTATAATTCTCTTTGGGTCCTTAAGCTTTATTTCTTTTTTATCCGTTTTAACGTGGTCATTCTATATAGGAAAGGCTAATGGGCAATCTTCGGCAGAATTAACGGAAGCCGTTCCGACTTCAACCTCAGGCTAATAGTGTTCGGTGAAGAATACTTTTCTTTTATTGTACCAATTTATACGCTACTTTAACATTTCATTTATTCTTTAAAGCTTTACGAGAGAATGTAGAAAATAAGTTTTTTTAAGATTTTTATTGGGAAATGCTGAATTCGTATTTTTTTTCAGCTTCATGCCGTATACCACATATTTCCACCTTCCACTCAATTTTCCAGAGGAAAGATGAGTGGTTTAACTTTGACTTTTTACAAGGCATTTTTTAACTTAGGCAACGAATTACAAGTAGTTAATTCTCCCGAGAGGAAATCCATCCCCCAACCATCGTGTTTATAGTAAGATATAGCGTCGTCGCGCCAGGAGAGATGCATATTTTATTAAAAAAAATTGCTAAACAAAGATTATAATTATACTTCACACTGTATCCCGCACATAGCCGTGCACCTGGGAACCTAGTGTTGAAACACTTCCGTTCCCCTGTTTTCGTCGAATTCTTGAGACACTGCGTATTGATAAATTAAGAACATAAATACATAAGGATTTTTTCAATTTTAACCAATCCAAAATGACCTACATCAACATTTTTATAAAAATCTACCCAGTGAATAAGATCTGATTGTAGAGTCAAGAAGTTTCTTCATAACTCACATAAAACTTCAAATATTATGGACAATACAAGTCCAAATCAGAAAACTTGGCAAAACTTACACATTAGTCACTTTCTAGTAAGACTATGTAGTGTAACTTTTAACATATATCGAATAAATTATCTAATTCTCCTTTAGGACCTAATATAGATAGCTATGGATAATACATGTAGAAAATAGCATGGCAAATTAAATTCTGTATATTACCTTTAATAACAATATAAGTTTTCATTATTTCTTTTTGAAGCCTGTCGTGGTGTAGGGGCACAAAGTGTGATTGTAAACGTGACAGGTTGTGGGTTTGCTTCCCGTTTGAGGCAATGAAATGTTTAATATTTTTATTTCTTTGCTCTGGTGTCGATGCAGAGCGGTGCACTGAGTTCCGCCACTCAAAATGTAATGAATTCGGAAGAAAATGGTTAAACGCAGTGTATTACCGCAAGGTTTCCTCTGCCTATCCTGCTATGCGCGTGAAGCTGATTCAATTTTATTTTTTCTTTTTAACAAAAAACAACATAATTATCTTTTCTATGGCAATTTGCCCCAACAAAAAAAGACACAGATAATATAAAAAACTAAATAACTAAATATTTACTATATCTATGCCGTAAATCACAATTTAAAAAATAAATACAAAACAATAATATCCCATTAAATAGATAACCATAGATCAAATAAGTGCATTACATTTCCACACCACGCACCACCACCACCACCACCATAAGAATGCATCGATACTACAATAAACGCTCAAGGCAAATGTGTACGGCGACGTGTCGTACGTGCTGGCTCCCGGCCTTTTATTAAATGAATTCATCATTCCATATTGAAAGCAGCTAGTGCACATTTACAGACGGTGCAATTTCATATTGGACCTATATCTTAACACAATATTATTGCCAATATTCCTTTTGGAAGAAGATGCTGAAAATAAGCTAAAGTTAACAAAGAAGAAAAAGGAGGAACAATTAAGTAATAATAGGTATTGGAATCAGTGACTCAGTCGTAGGAGGAGCGGTGGGTTCGATCCCCACTCGAGAAAATGAAATATTTAATATCTTCATAGCAATCTGATTATAGCAATTTAGTAATTTGCAATATCTATTTAGATATAGATTGAATAATAGCGCTGAGTTCACATAAAAATCGACCCTATATTTACTGAGAGTTAAAAGTAGTAGTTAAAAAAAATACCGATATATATATGTAGTTATCATTGCCGCTTCGTTACGTAACGCGTTACGGCGTTCTGTTTCCCTTTCTCTCGCACATACGGCATCAGCAGGAAGGCTCCTCCTCTTTGACTCTGAAGCACATTGCTTGCATTGCAGTGGTGGCTAATGTACATATGCAAGAATTGTAACTAGTAATAAAATATATTATATATAATCAACAAAATATGTTATTAATGAATAACCTTAGTAATTAATATACATAAAACTTAAGTAATAACTTAAGTTTATATCAAGTTAAACAATTTCAATATTAAATAGTTCAACTTAGATTAGTTTAGGTTATTACTTCTGTCGGTATTCCTAAGACGCATGCGTTCATTTTATTTCAATGTGTTTTTCTTTTCAAATAAAAAAAAATAAAATAAATCAGCTTCACGTTGTATCCCACACACAGCAGGGTAGGCAGAGGGAACCTAGTGCTATGACACTCCGTTCCCCACTTTCTGCCGAATTCTGGAGGCATTGCGTGTTGAGTGGCAGAATTCAACGCCGCGCTTTGCCTCGAAGCCAGAGCGAAGAAATGGAAATATAAACGTAAATTAATATTTCACTTCCTCGAGTGGGGATCGAACCCACAACCGTCGAGTTGCAGTCACACCTGTGTGCCGCTGCGCTACGACGGCCTCAATGAAATTCTCATTTCAATTCAAATGTGAATAATTTAATTAGAAATTATTTTTGCAAATAAATAATGGATATACTGTAACAAGACAAATCTTAATGACATGTACTTCATATTCTACATGTACTCATAAACGATTTAGAAAACTGAATGTATTTAAGTAAATGTGTAATACACGTAAGCATCCCTTAAAAGCCGCTTCTATATATTACTAGTGAAAAGACAAAAAAATCTCTTTCAAAGTGTAATAGATTAAATAATAATGAATTCTTCAATAAAAACATACAGGTTGAAAAATCTTTCTCATTACTTTTAATGTTTCACAAAATTATATTTGAATAATAAAACGTCCTAACAGCCGAGTAAGGTTAAATATTTAATAACATTTCATTTATTTTCTGTTTTAAAGACTTTAAAAAGATATCTTAAGCTTGAATTGTTAACAGAAATATCTTAATGGCGTAATATTTGCTTAAAATGATAGATTTGTGTATTTTTCTTATTTTACAGTATAAAAAGGCTACGTCAGCGACATTTTTCTTTGGTCTCAATTTTTCTTCAACTTCAACAAATATGAAATCACAAACATTATAAATTCTCAAAATTTTAATAATATAGTCTTCCTAAATATATATTTACTAGCGGCCCGCTCGCGGTTACACCCGCGTGAAATATGTTATTATTAATTTCTGTCTCCATGACTACGTCCTAGTGACGTCCATGCAAAATTTGAGACTCCTAGCAAATGTCGTAAGGAAGTTTCATACAAACTTTCGACCCCAAAAACAACCCCTTAGAAGTCGAATATTGCAAATTCCCGTCTTAGCGAGCACCTACGTTCTATAAATAACTCCTATGCAAAATTTGAGATTCCTAGCACATGTAGTTTCTGAGATTTCGTGATGAGTGAGTGACCTTTCGATATTATATATATAGAAAATAATCTCCCAAATATATCACTTTAGATTTTAAGTATTTTCTAAGCATCCATACACAAGTATATTGTAAAAAGATATCATAAAAAATAAACCTGAACACTTATTAGTGCCATTTCAGCAACGTAGAATCAAATAGAAATCAAAAGAGCAACTTTATATGTTTCAAAAGCAATTAAAGCGTAGCTAACATAGAGTAAAAACGGTAAATATAAGTTTAATAATACCACTCAAAAGAACATTAAATTTGCTAGTTCCTTTGAACCATGTAAATTATATACGAATGTAAACTAAGTAGGTACGTATGTACGTAGTAGAGCGCCATTTTCATACACTGAACTCAAGGTTTGCAATTAATAGCTAGTTTTTATTAACAAGCAACTGTTCTTGTAATTATACCTGAAGATGTATGACGAATTCTAATATATGTAAATGGTGAAACAAGTAACCGCTTCTTGTGTTAAGACACTCCGTTCCCCACTTTCTGCCGAATTCTGGAGGCATTGCGTGTTGAGTGGCAGAACACAACGCTGCGCTTTGCCTCGACACCAGAGCGAAATGGAAATATAAACGTAAATAAATATTTCACTTCCTAGAGTGGGGATCGAACCCACAACCTGTGACGTCTACAATCACACGCATATGCCCCTGCGCTACGACTAACCTCTATTAAATAGATACTTCCCGCACAATATAGAGTAGGCAGAGGGAACCTACACTTCCCTGGTTCCCCAAAACACTCCGTTCCCCTTTATATTGTATGTATTATCGCTATTGCTATACATCAACCAATTTACCCCTCAACACTACCAGAACGTAAGTGCATCGGGCTCACGTCCCATCCCCTAACAAGCTACGTGCCTCTGCATCACCTCGTTTTATTACTTACATTTTTCACTCACAGTATACCGCTGGTGGTAGTTACCCACTCACTGATAGCTTTTACAAGCTTTCTTCTATATTATATAAGAATCTTTGGTTATAAGATATATTCCTGTATTTTGTGTATAGAATCAAAGCAGTTGATATCTACCTTCTAATACATTTATAGCAGAGTAGGCAGAGGGAACCCACTTTCCATCTATTTTTCAGGGCATTGCGTGTTGAGATACGAAATTCAATGCCACACATTTACAATGGTACCAGAGAGAAGAAATGACAATATTAATAAATAATAATTCATTTCCCTGCGTGAAGATCAAACCCAGAACTGCTGCGTTACATTCACTCGCCTATACCGATGCGCCACAACGGTCTCAATATACATAGTAATCATAAAAATAATATAACATTTTTAAAAATATATAAAACAACTAGTGAATCCGAACGCGGCTACGCCCATATACGCCGCATAAACATGGCGGAATAAATTGCATGTCAAATTAATAAGTATTTTAATACATTGGTATATATAGAAAATATTACAAATATGAGAAAAAAAAGTATCCTATGTCCATCCCGAGAACCTCAAGTATCTCTATATGAGTATTTTATCACAATTAAATCAGCGGTTTGGCCCTGATTGCGTAAAAGACAGACAGACAGATAGACAGAGTTACTATCGAATTTATAATATAGGTATGGATAGGTATGGATTACCAGTATCTACAAAATATTTGCTAATGGATATTCAGTCAATTTAAAAGAATTATTCAATAAAATATTAATTTAAAAAACCTTTTTAAAAACAGTACAAACTCTTTCGTTTGATACTCATATTAGGTGGGTTGTGCAAAAATTTGTAATCCGCCATTTTGTTGTAACGGCCATTTTGGATTAACAACAATATTGATTATATGTAATTTGAAAGCCATCAGAACTGAAGTAGTAATCTAAATTTAAGCAGCATACACTGAGAAGTGGGTCAAATTGTACTTGCAAGTTTTCACATACGCTAACACACATACTAACACGGCAAGTTAAGCAAAAGCTTATAATGAGTTATGCCAGAAGCATATAAATAGATTGATATATAAGAGGCCAGTCGTGGTGCAGGATTGTGGATTCAATTCTCACTTGAAGAAATGAAATTTATAATATCTTTCTTTCTACGCTCTAGTGATGAGAAAAAGAGAGAGAGTGGGGAGCTGAGAGTCTTATCACTAGGCTCTCTTTACCTAACTTGCTAAAAAAGAGATATAATATTAAAAAAGATTACTGAATAAAATTAAAACATATCTCAAAAGTAACGTACTTGACAATATTTTTACTAAGCAGAAAAATCTGTTTTTCTTATAAAATGTTCAGTGTTTTGTTTAAGAAACAGGAGCTCTCGTGAGTCGTAAGAGGCTGGAAATAGGACCACGAGTCATTCTAATTTAGGTCGACGAAAATTATAAAAGCTTTTCTCACGTGAGAAAATTTTTCAGAGTAAAATGCATAAAAATATATATATATATATATTACGTAACTTCTTATATAAATTGGTCACTCGTGGCGGAAGGGCACAGTGTGTCTGTAAACCGACTGGTTGTAGGTTCGATTCCCACTGGAAGCGCGGCGTTGAGCTCCGCCACTCAACACGCAATGCTAGAACTCGGCGGAAAGTAGGGAACGGAGTGTCTTAACACTAGGTTCCCTCTTTCTACCCTGCTGTTTACAGGATACAACGTGTTTAAATTAATTTAATTTGATTTTTGTAGGTACTACAATTAAAACTTTTTCTATACAATGAAAGCAGTCTAACTTTACAAACGTCCGTCCATTTTACTAATTCAAATGCTATTTTACAAGATTATCTCTGATGGAACGTTCAGAATTCGTATTTACTCTGGAGCAATTACCACAATCTGGGCAAACGTTTGTTCGTTAAACGTGATATTACTTCTTAATGTCTATTAAGCGAATAGTTCGAGTTTCCAAATACCAAGCAAGCCTTAGCAGATAGGATTATTTATTTCATCTTCACACTTTATTATGCCGCATATAGCAAGAGACAAAGGGAACCTAGTGCTAAGACACTGACCCACCTTCCGCCGAATCTTCGAATTATTATGTGTTGTGTGGTGGAACCCAACGCCGCGCTTTGGTACCAAAGCGACTGAAAATGTTAATAAAAATCTCATTTTATATGAGATGAACTACAAATATTGGCTTGTATTTTTTTTTTTAATTAACTATAAATTGTATATTTTCGATATTTTTCCCTTATTTGTTTTGTAGTTCTCATTTCATGCCAAATTTCAAACAACAAAGTGATCCTATAAGGATAAGATAAGGTTTTCACCTTTCAAGATACGGAACCCAAAAAACATTATTAAACGTATTTCTGGTTCTGAAACACGTTTCTAACGTAACAAAATTTAAATATTATTAAAAAAAGCATATATATATAAAAATATTTAAATCGGGAGGACTTTCATTTTCAACGCACCTACCATAAAATCCCTGTTTAAAAGTAAGCAATGGCAGTTGTCAGGCTCTCGTATAAAAGTCATTATTGACATTCTGAAAGGAGAAAAACGTCAAACCCACGTTGTGTGCGGATGATGTAAATATTTGATTAAATAAAGCGACGGCTAACTCTACCTCGCGGCTGTGACGAAGCGAATATTGCTCTATATTAAAAGCTTTTATTTAACTTGCAATGTATGTATGTGGGTTCGGGTGAAATCTTAGAGCTCAATTTTGAAGTAGATATCGTCAACCGATTGAGCTGAAATTTTGTATACACGTTTACTTTGGATGACAATGCACGATAAAATATGTGACGTCATTCTAAATCTAATATGGCGGACC
>JAEBDU010002239.1:0-10953 GCA_016802625.1 Heliconius numata | reverse complement strand
AAACTTTGCATTATTACGTTTCCCGCCGCCTACTGTAGACGGGCGATCTAATATCATTTTTCTTATTGAACAAATGGTGAAATTTGATCTGGTTTCCCCCTCTTCAGGTTGGAGTACACGTGGCTTATTTTGAAAGTTATTTAATAATATCTCGATTGTGGCTTATGACAGCATAACGGTATGCAGATCGGTATACAGATACCTATAAGAATATTTTATTCTCCACTCTCCCCATATTTAAAAAACACGCATCTTAGCTCTAGGTTTTCTTTGTCTAGCAGCAGGTTTAGCAGGGTGCTAAAGACGAGATATAACGAGAAGCTAAATCAGAGTATTTTTTTGACGATTTACGAAATTTAAGACTTCCTAATTTACTTAAATCTAATATCAATATTTGTATAAAATAAAGTAAGATAATTACGCAAAGTGCCAAAACAAATGTTTCAAGTTTGATAGATACCAAACCGTTCTTGAAGTTTTTGATTAATATCTAAGGATATTTATAAGAGCTCTCAGGTAAAGTGAGATGATTGTAGTAGAAATTGTTTATAAGCTTTCGATGGACTAACGTGTTTTCGTGTCTTTTATTATATGTAACTTCAATTTGTCTTCCTCACAAAACAGGTTGGGCAGAGACAGCCTGGAATAGGTTTCCAGGTGTAAAGGCACACTTTTTCTATTACGATGTTTCCGCGTGGAGTTAAAAAAAGATATGTAATATCTAGAAAAATGGAAAGAACTTTTTGGACGGTAGGTATGCTAAAAGAAAAGCTGACACTCTAGTCAGTTTGGCCTGGTCTGGTCCGGTCTGGTCATTCTTCATCCAAATTTTAAAACAAAATAAAAGAGATATACTTAAATTGGACAGAAAAAACTAATATGGCAAAATCAAACGTCGTAAGTGTACTACAAGCTCACCTTGCTCGCATAATTGACACAGACTACCGAACGAAAACAACTTCGGCTGTTACATGCGACCTCTGGTGGGCCTAAGTTACAAGCATTAGCGATAAATTAAAAATCATTTAGTTGTTTTTTTTTTCTTGAGTTTCATGCTGTTACCCGGATATAAAAGCACAGGAAGAGTCAACCTAAGGTAAAGGTACTCATTTTTCCACTAAGCAATTTTTGAGATGCACGAACACGCTTCAAAGCTAGAAAAATTCATTACTCAAAGTATGAACGGAACTTACAACCTCCATTTTTAAAGTCAGAAGGTAGGCCGTTGCGCCACAACATTTTAGATCTGATTAGATCAGAGACACGTCTATATTATAAATATAATTACTCCTTAATCATCACGTTAATCATGATCTTGAGGCCAGTCGTGGTGTTGATACTTTATTCTCAGCTTTCCACATAGAAACATTGCGGCACTGAATGAAAATATTTCGTTCATTAGGTAGATTAAGAATCCCACAAACACCAAGTTTTCTTTACTAAGTTTGGAATAACACTTTAAAAATGTAAAAAACATCAAGTTTATAAGTTCCACGCAAAATAAAAAAATGAAATACGCTTTAACTTGGATCACATTTCTCCGATCTCCTAACAAAAACCGAAATGTATTATTAAAATGTATTCAGTTACTTAAGGAAGCCGTTACGAACGCGATTGTAAAGTAGCTGTGCTATAATAGTCAAAGTTTCCAGCGAACTGTATCTAGATCACCGTTCATACTATTTGGTCTTTGTGTATTGGTACTTTATGGTGGTGGTTTGTGAGTTTAAAATTATGAATTCGAAAAACTTTGTCCGAGGAGTCTAGGTAGTAATAGTTTGTAATGTAAGCCCTATTGTTTAAAGTATAAAATATAGAAGTAATAGTGGCGTAGTTGGAACGTGCCTGATAGTTGTAGGTTCAGTTCTTATTGGGGATGATTTAGCTTCACGATGTAGGCAGGAGGAACCTAGAGTCAAAATAATGCGTTTCTAATTTTCAGACCAATTTACGAGATATTAAATGTTGAATGGAACTCAACGCCGCACTTTGTCTTGGAGTGAGGAAATCACTATAGAGAGACTTAGAAAGAGAATCGAATGTGGTTAATATACTTTTATTTTACTGGCTTAGTTAAATAGATGCGTTGGATTCCGTCGATCCACATATAATATCTATCAATATGCGTAATATAAATATTTGCACAATGCGTAATTAATAACTATTTTATGCATGCGCACAGTTTTATCTCGGACCTATAGAAAAAAAATAAAAAATCCATCAAAATCCGTTTTTATACATAATATGAAAGGTAGTATTTCTTTATTACTTTAACATCCATAACAAAATTAAATAAAAATTAAATTAGTAAAAAACAACACGCTGTATAAAAGTACAATAATATTGTGCATAAGTGAAGCAAATATAGGCAATTTCAACACCTGCAGTCGTGTCTCGGAACTGGGGCAAAGAACAAAAGGACTTGTAATTTATGTAAATATTACCTTCCTTTCGTATAACACGGTACGGCAAACAGTTTTAAAACTTATTTCATTATAGCATCTTATCTAGTGTGTGCATTATTGTTGTTTTTAAGAAAAAAATTATGATGAATTTTATAAAACTCAAATAGCTAGGGTTTATATAGATTATTTAACGTCTTGATTTATATTACACCTACTAATCATATAACTGGGTAGACAGAGGCAACCTTGGAACCAAGTGTTAAGATATCCGTTCTCTATTTTGCGCCGAAGCTTGGAGACATTGCGAATTGAGTGACGGAACTCAGCTTTCATCTCAGTTCGGCTTTGCTTCGCTACTCCCGATCGAGGAAACGAAGATATTAAATACTTCATTTTATCGGGAATCGAACTCACAACCTGTCAGACGGCCTACGACACGGCTGCCTCTAGGTATGTATCGTTGGTAATAATTTTATAAGTGTTGGTACGAATTTAGAAACAAAAATATTATTACTATTTTCTTTTGCCTTCTCAGATGCCGTACCTACCACTTGTACCGTACCTAGCCTATATATACCAAAAAATATAAATAAATATGTTATAAAGACATAAATTTTCCGCATGAGAACAAACCCCCGACCATCGTGACATAGTCTATGTAAATTTTATAAATTTTCCACCCAAGTACCTAACGTCCATTCCTTCATGAATAAAAGTTTGTGGTGCAAAGTTGTAAAGGCCACAAATATGATTAAAACATTATTAAACTCGTGAAATATCAAGAATTGGGGGCCGCGAGCCCTTTTTTATTATTCAAAAAGCGCAAGATTTCGGGAAGGTCGGCGAAAGTGTTAATTTTTAAGCGCGACGACAAAAATCTGATGCCTTAAAGTGAATTGTAAACATACGGGCGGATAAAAATCGTGGGGAATTAAATATTATTATTAAATTTTAAATCTTAAGAAACACGTTTTTAAATAGGCATTAGAAGATATCAATTATAAATAAAATTTTACATTACATCCTTTTGTAAATAAAGTATAAACTGCAAGTGAAGTAAAAAAAAATATTTAGAACAGGTATAATTCTAGCATACCTAGTAATTTTATAATTTTTGTCTTTTATGGTAACTTTTTTGATTAGGTACTTTAGCGTTAATTTTATATTGTTTCTTTTCTTCTCTTTAATGTGCGCGCTAATAACTACGCTCTTGAAAATTAAAATATGCTCTTGGATGATTTTACGGCTATATGAGCATACAACTATAAAATACAGAACAAATATATTGAAGATTTCGTATAAAATTATGAATATACTAGTAACAGTAGCATTTGAATCTGCGCTCCGTGTATCCATGCAAGTATCCTCTTTATCCTAGTGTACATGTTTCGTGTTCCATATTACCCATATCAAAGCTTCAAACCTCTCTAATTCTAGAACCTATCAAAATGTCAAAGAGAAAAGCAACAAAAACGCGCGTTTTCGCCTAAAATTTCATCCAATATATTTCAGTGGGGGTTAATTCTTAATGCAAATATTATTACGGTGTTGCTTTAACGAGATTCATCCCGGTTGGTTTGTTCGGGAACGTTTGTTATGTTTTTTTACGAGTACGTACGCGGCCACATAAAGTGTTTTATAATGAAATTGTGTGGAGAGATGACGGAGGGTGCCTGTGTTTAATTCTACTTCTTCTTTTATTTTCATTTCTATTTTTATTAATTATAAAATTATACGTATAAAGGAATGAGGTCGTTGTGGCGCTGTGGGACTGTCTGAGTGTGAACGCGGTGGTTCTGAGTTCGACCTCATTTAGGGGAATTATTATATTCTTTTAATTTCATTTAAAATTTTAATTTCCTCGCCTTGGTAGCGAGGTAAAACGCGGCGTTTAGTATCGCCACTCAACTCGCAATGCCTTCGTAACTCAACTAAAGAGCGGAGTATCTTAACACTAGGTTCCTAGGTTCACTCTGCCTACCCTGCTCTGTGCGGGGTACAGCGTGAGGTTAAGAAAAACAATTTCCCTTCTAAAAGACAAAGCGCGTCGTTAAGTTCTACTACTCAACACACAATGTCTCTAAAGGTAATCGAACTCACAACTAGAATAATCGTTCGCTCAAGTTTGTTAGGTGATTCCGTGGCCACAAAAAGTATTTTATAACTAAATTGTTAGCACATCCGCCCTAGTGGGTGTCACTGTTTAATTCAACTTTCCTCTTTTAATTTCATTTGTCGAGTTACCGGATAGCCCGACTTTTCCGGAAGTGTTGACGTATAAAATATTTGTTTTTTGTTTTCTTGTTACAAAGTCCAGTCGGCGGAGTGGTTAATGTCTTAACTAACTACAAGTATCGTTAGAGTGCCACTTTAGTTCCGTTTTTTATTAAAACTACTTTTTGTGTGATGTTTAAAGTGCATAGAGTGATAAAAGGGACACAACTGAAAAAAATAGACATTTTTATTATTGACATATGAACCCACTATCATCACATCTAACATGACATATAAAACCTGCACTACAATAGTTTCAAAATAATTAATTATACATAACATTGCAATTCAAACAAAACATTATTCGTATCTAACAATCACAGTGTAGTTAGTTAGTTTACTAACGATGCTAAAACTGTCAATATTTTACACTAGAGCCCGGGGCGATGCGATCAAAATGGCATTCGCGGAATAGCGTACATTTAAAATATTATGCCAATATAGGTGATTTCTATACTAGATTAGATACTATTGAAGCATAGATGGATAACAAATTAGCGATGGTCGTGGATTCGATTTAGTCGTAGGATTTTAGAATTAAACAAAGTGATGCTATAAGGATTTTGTTTTTGCTTTTTGATGTACGGAATCTTAAAAAGTAATTTAAAACAATTATACCAACTTCAAACACCTGCTAATATACGAGTATGCCTATTTTGTACATATCCTCTCTAGATATCGATTGTGATGAATATTTAATGTTGCGGGATTCGAATTCGCATCTCATATATGAGATGTAATAGATTATAAGAAGTGTATTAGAATTACGACATAGCTTAATAAGAACGCTACACAAGCTTGGTGATTTCCAAGAGACAAAAGATCAAGTTCTAATACGTAAAATTTTTCAAAAGTTTTCTAAAAATATATTTATATCCTCAGTGTGGAATTAGCGGAGAATTATAAAAAAGATACAATAAATAGTGCAAAATAAAACAATCAAATTCTTAATTTTCTTTTATTAAATAAAATGTTATATATTTTTCGATACAAATCATAGTGATCAAGTACTAGAAGGGGCTAAAGCTTTAAATAATACCAACAATTATCTAAGCGCAGGTGTAACAAACTCAGGCAATACCGTTAAATTGGCGAAAATTATTTCAGATTACGGGGATTTTTCTAATTGTTGCCATTTTCGTTGGGACAGCTGAGCCAACAGCCAAGAGATATTGAAGAGATATGAGTAGCAGGGTTCCGTATAAAAGTAATAGCCAAGTAACCAATGTGTGTCCTTTAAACTCCCATAAAACTAAAATTTATATATATACATATACTTGTCTGAGGCCGCAAGACCACAAGGCTGTGGGTTCGATCTCCACTCAGGGGAATGAGTTATTATTTATTTATATTTTCATTTTCACTCTGGCACCAAGGCCGGCGTTGAGTTCCTCATATGCTTCAAAAAATTCGGCGGAAAGTAGGAAACAACATGTTTTAATACTAGGTACCCTCTGCCTATCCCGCCATATGCAGGTTACAGCGTGATTTAATTTTTAATATTATTCAATTGAGATATTGTTTCAAATTGTAATCTTAAATATTGACTACTATCAAGATAATAGTCTTTAATTAATAGTAACTTCTTAAATATTTGTATTTTTTTTATAAGTTGGGATTATTATACGGCGGGACCCTAAAATGTTATAAAATGAAGTATAAATTTCTTTCTTTATAAGAAGTCGGGAACTTCGGGATACGTTCAGTGACATGATCCACATATAATTTAGCCCAAAATTGTGGAGTACTTTAGCAAAGAAAATGTTTATCTTAATATTTGGGGTTTGGAGGACCATCACTAAGCAGAGCTACTGCTATTAGGAGTTAAGCTATTGTGTTAATATTTTAATATTAAAAGCTTTTTTACTTTTTTCTCGTTTCCAATCATAACTACGTTTAGAATCTTTGAGATACATTATATTCCTACAGAATTAGCAGCATAATTAAAAAAATACCTTGAATTATTTATCACTAAAAAGGCCTCACAAAGTATACAAAAGATGTGAAAATATATTGATTTTCTTTTAGCAATATTCAAGTATATATACGAGTATAGGAGTATATGAAACTACTTCAGTAAAAATGGAATTTTTCTAATAAACATTCGAGTTTCACAAAAACTTATAAAACCTTCAAAGTTCAAAGTAAAAGTATTGACGTTTGAAACGATCATAGAAGAGGGTGGGAAGAGGATATGGAAAAATATGAGGAAACTTAGCCAATATGTATGTATATTTCATCGGAGAATTTTTTTATTTGGACAAAGAAATGGCTCCGATTGTCGTGTTGCCTAAGTTTTCTAGTTCCATAATTTCTATGAGTATCATAAGACAAACAAAAGTAACAATACGACAAAAATATAATTATATATTTTAAAGTGGCCAGTCGTGGCGCAGGGGCACAAGCGTGTGACTATAAACACTACAGGTTATGGGTTCGATTCCTACTAGTTACTCAACACGATATGTCTCCAGAATTCGGCAGAAAGTGGGGAATGGAGTGTCTTAACACGAGAATCCCTCCGCCTATACGCTATATCCTGTGTGATATAGCGTGAAGCTGACATAATTGATTCATTCCATCGAGTAAGAATCGAACCCACAATCGTCGTTATTACAGTCAGGTGCTGTGCTCGAAGAGAAGAGAGACGGAAGCATACATCCTTCTATATTCAATCAAATAGCTTTCATATTGAAACCACATAAAAGGAAAACACTTCAATTTTTATATTTATGTGAAAATTTTTAAAATTGACCCAAGTAAAGGTACTCGTATCTACTCTAAGAGGAGAGCACCGCAAACAAAAGCTGGAACATCAAAACACTTTACAGTTTTACCATTTCGTTATATATTTTTTTAAATGATGGAAAAATTCTAAAAATTTAGAAGAGGTTGTTCATAATTTGTTTACCTATAGAGTTATGTTGTTATATAAAATTTTATTGATGAATTTATAAATAAAATAATAAAATAACACTCTTTTGGAAAACAATCTATTACTATTTAAAACAAATATGTAAAAATAACTAATAGAAATATTAAATATTTTCATTTCCTCTCTCTGGTAACTAGGCAAATCGCGGCGTTCATTTCCGCCAATCATTATGCAATACCTCCAGAATTCGGCGGAATTGGGGTACGAAAGTGTCCTAATGGGAACGGAGTGTCTTAAAATTAATATCTCAGGTTCCCTCTGCCTACTCTGCTGCGCACGGATACAACATGACACCGTCAAAACGGATCAACGCGCAACTCGCAAACGTATCTATGTATCTATACCGACATTGCGAGCTGACTGCAGCTAAACTGCTAGATGATTGCCGTCTAAAAAATGTTTATCCCTTTTTTTCTAAACCACATATAACAAGTATATAATCAAATATACAATGTAAAACAATAATAATATACGTTGTTTTAATACAAAACAAATTAGGCCGATATGCATTTCAGTGCGTTCCGCATATCATTTGGCGAAATTATATGTAGTTGCTGCACATTTGAGACTTTTGACTAATTTTATTTTTTGAATATAAATGGCAGAAGCGTGTGTCTGCAATCGCGACGGTTGTAGGTTCGATTCCCAGGCAATGGAATACATTTTTTCATTTCCTTACGCTGCTCTGGTAACAAGACAAATCGCGGCGTTGACTTTTGGCATTCAAGACACTGTCTGGAAAATCAGGTAGAAAAGTGTGAAAGGAATGAAATGTCTTAACACTCATAACAACTTTAACAACTTTTAGTAAAAATATCTGAATATATTTGGATCATTGATCGATAAATTTAAAAGGGTTGAAGAAATGTTTCTTTTAATATTTGTTTTCTCGTATTATAATAAAATTGGTCACTCATAATGTGTTCCTTACCAATTTAATAATTATAGGTAAAAAAAGAATAACCAATACGACGACGACGTTTGTATTTAGTTTATGTGATATATGTACCTATAAATTACCAAATTTAGATTTTTTCTTTATTTTATATTGCGAGGTTGTAAACAGTGACTTGTATCACCAAGTTTATCTGCCTTTTTAAAAAGAAATTTAAAACGAAGCCAAGTCAGATTTTGGCTCCACAAAAATTACATAGTGTACGCCAAGTCTTATTGAATAATGTTAATACACATTTCATTCATTTAAATATACATTTAATTGCCTTTATAATTAAAATCCTATTTGCATAGTTTTTGTTTCAGGCTGGCAACAGTGTCGTTGTATTGAAATCCTGATTCGAATAATCGATTTTGCATTAAAATACATCCAAATACGGAAGTCATTTTGTTTTTCTGCCCTTTAAGTGAGTATTGAATTAACTGATATAAACCAATATTTGGTGTACCATTATAAACAGACTGTGGAAAGATTGTTCTTTTGCATAATAGAAAGATTTATAACATTTTAAAAGTGTTATTCCACATTATACATAGAAAAATAAAAACGTTTGAAATTTTGATCAGAGAAGGATTCGAACTCGCTCCTCTCGGAAACTGTCCAAGATATCTTCAAGGTTCGACTCCAGCTACGTTCAAATTCTTGTATAGTTGAAAGCTATCAAAATGCAATCAAGGCCTTCTCCTTTTTTCATACTTTTTTATCTCACCATGTAACGCTTTAAGCTTTTTCCCGCATCGCAGGATAAGCAGACGAACTAATGATAAATCATTCCATTTTCCACTTTCCGCCCAATCATTGAGGTATTGCGTGTTGAGTGGCAAAACTTATTACTACAATTTATCTATGAGAGCAGGAAAATAAAAAAAATTTAAATTTTTCGCTTCTAATTCATTTCAACGGAATATTTTTTTGGCCAAACAAATAAAAGACGAAATTTGCTGCATTTCTCTTAATCCCATATTAATAGGTCGATATGATACAATTCTGTTTGAAATTACAATCCTTTAGGTATTGCCAAACAGAGTTGGACTACGGTCAATTTAGGATCCAATTACGTTCAGCTTAGTGGCAAAAAATCCCGGGTAATCCAGGTTTTAAATGCGACACAAGGTACGAGCGACGTGACTTTGGTTCACTAGAATTTTATATTTATAATGACGATAAGCAAAGCGTGGCAAAAAATTGAGAAAGGAGTGTCGTAGCCCTACATTCACCTATGCCTACCCTGCTATGCGGGAAAGCGTGGATATGTTTTTTTATAGTAAATATAGTAGTAGTAAAATTATATAGTAAATCAATCAATTCAAAGTATTGAAAGTAATTGGGAAACTCTACATAATAGTTGCGGTTTCTGGCTCTCTAACTATGTGACTATCTAAATATGTTAAACAACGTTGAAGAAGATGAAGATGAAGAACAAGAACTAGTTTTGTCTTGGACTTTTTATATGATGGCACCGATCACGACATATTTCTAAGGTAAGCGTAAATTGAAGAAACGTGAAGCTAAAAAAGAAAACAAAGTGAATTTATATAAAAATCTATCCGCTTTTTAAATAATATGAAGAAATATAAGGATAAGTGATCGCGATCTCTTATTAACATGGCTATGTCCAGTGTCCACCACCACGCGCTAGACCCGGCAGTGGCCGTCAAAATACAATGGCGTATCACGGATTAAGGAGGCCAGCCTTCATATTGATTGTTTTGTACAAATTCAATTTATTTGTATTGCGATGCGGGTCATATTACAACCGCTATTCACTAAATAAATATGATGAGTTTGATGAAATACGACGAATTGTTCGGTTTTATATTCTACGTTGTACCAATTGTGCTGGAGGTATTTTTATAATTGTAGGAATGTAAGTTGAATCAGTCATTTTATACACCTAATGTCTTATTCAATCAGCAATAAAAGAAACTATAAAATAGTATTCATTTTGTGTAGTTATTCATATAAAAATAAACCAATTAATTTTAATGAACGGAGTGTCTTGACACGATAGATTATGTATAGGCATTGTTATCTAGAAGTGGATTAACCAGCAGGCCGAGTAGGCTTGAGCCTAGGGTAGCACGTTCTTGGGGAAATTGGGCAAATTCGCGGATCGATTTTATTGCTATCTTACATAAATTACAAGGATTTCTGGTTCAGATTACCATATTCAACTTTAAAACAGCCAGCCTGTCATTTCCTCAACCATGACTGAAGTGCGTGAAGCTTCTAGATATCGACTTAATCCAATAAAATCAAAAACATAAAATAAGAAGACTTTGAACTATAAGCACTGACAAATTTACTAAGAATGACCTGCAGTGCGACATTAAAGAGTTTTTTTAGTTCATCACAGCGAATTTTCTGATAAAATAGCTTAGCAA
>JAEBDU010002202.1:0-11266 GCA_016802625.1 Heliconius numata | reverse complement strand
GTAGGTTGCGCCCGCCCGCGACCGGTCGCGGGCGGGCGCAACCTACGCCCCCGCCGCGCTCGCCCGCACCGCCTCCCGGCGCCGATGCGGGCGCGCGCTCCTGGAGCTCAGTGGTGGCGGCACGTGGCGTGGGCGGCGCGGGCGCGGGCGTGGCCGGCGCGGCGCTGGCGCCCATCGGGTCGGATGTGCGGCGCCGCGAGCCGGAGCGCGCCAGCGATAACTCGCTGTTCTACTTCAACGGCACGTCAGAGGGCAGCGCGCGCGCAGATGCGGAGTTCGCGTGGCGCGCGCCTGTCGCTGCCGAGAGGCCTGCCTTCACACCCTCTAGAGACTATTTAGGTACTTTTTTATGAATAACTCATTATGTACATATTTGTACAATATTTAAATGTATCTAATATTTGATTGAAAACTACAATTTCATGAACACAAATTGATTTCTCTCCTTTTATAATAATATTTATTAGTTGTAGTTGTTTACAGTTGTGTGTCTCATAATTTATCTATCACTAAGCATATAATATAATTTCATCAAATTAAAAATAAGATAATTTCCAGTTCCAGACGAAGCACACACATTGGGCGTGAGTAGCGTGGGGGCCGTCAACGGTGGCTACGGGGGGCTGGGATCGGTGTGGGGCGGCGGCGGGTGGGGCGCGTGGGGCGCCGGCCCGATGCGCCCGCCGCCCGGGTTCGCGCCGCCCTCGCCGCCCGCTCAACGCACCTACGACCCCTTCCAGTCGCTGGCCTCCATCTGGGCGCCGGCGCCGCACGAGTGGCGCCCCGCCCCCGCCCCCACCACGCCCGTGCGTGAGCGCGACGACCGCAACTAGGACATGGGCCAGGCGATGCGCTAGTCAACGTCCCACATCGCCCGCGCCCACCCTTTTGTATTTCATGTCTAAACTGAACCTTAAAAACGTTTTGTATCCTTGTTCTACAAGATCTGATGTTGTATAATATGAACAACTGGAAACCATATGTGAAGTTTTATTTTCACCTTGCTATTTGTCTAGTTATCTCTCTGAGGTGCATTTCCAATTATTTTCAAAGTTATTTGGCATCAAGTGCTATATATAAATGATAAGTTCAAATAATATTTTGTATATTCCACACAAAGGATAGATTTTTTTGAACACAATAATTACAAGATACAGAGACTAAGAACAACTTGGAAGCCATCCGATGAAGCACTTTGATCACTAAGCCATACTTTTTCTAAAAAAATCAGATAGTTAAAGGAAGTATTTTGTTATTCACTATTCTGGCGGTGACATGCAGCTTGCATCCAAAACTACAACTATTCGGCAAAAAATATTTAACTTCTATCATCAGAATGGAGTGGCGTTAATTTATTGAACAAGTGACAAAAATAGTGCAAATTTTGAGTCTTGTTCTGTAGAAAAAGTTTATAATCAGATATTTTAAAAAATCTTAAAAAAAATGTATAACTGTTCTATTATTTTTGTTATTAATTTGGTCAGTACACGTTTATTTATATCAAGACAAAACTTTATGTTCATCATTTAGCACTAACACTCAACTGAACACAGTGGCAGTAAAAATGTGTAATAATCGCGAAAATCAAAGATTATGTAACCAGGATTTTGTTAAAGTAAAGAAAAATATTTCCTTATAATTATATATTCTTACTTTATTTACACAACATTACAGGTAGGACAGATAATCTATTTAACATACATTTAACCCTAGAATACTAAACTATCGCAAATTTTACGACAACAAAACGACGATTCCTGAAATAAACAATGTTCGCATCATTACCATGCCCTGTGCTTTCCAGTACTTCCCTCATTTGTCGAAGAGAAACTAAATATACTCACTTTGCGACGTTAACTAAAATAGTTAGAGTATATAGGATGTTAAACGTGTTCCTGATGCAGCAGTCATAATTGAAGACACTAATTCGAGAAAAATATGTGCCTTTTGTCCATCCAAACCAAGAAAAATGATACCACAGTATTGCAAATGAGCCATATGTAGCCTCACAGGGTTTACAATATGAACATATGTCCAAAACCGTGTAGAATTAGTTAATTATTTTATTTTCATTATAACATGGTTACTGAAATTATATTCACGAATAAACTAATAGAGGTTTTAATTATCTTGTTTGTTCTTGTCTAAATTTAATGTTGTACGTTTTACAAATGTTATTTTTTTTTTATGAAAAAAGACAAGACAAATGTGCCACCTGATGGTAAGTGATCTCTGTCGCCCACAATATCTGTGTAACACCAGAGGAGCTACAGGTGCATTGTTAGCCTTTGAGGTGGAGATAGACAAACAAATAAAGTAGTAGAAAACTTTCCTTTATCTAAGCTTTAAGTCAGTTTAAATACATTGTCAACTTGCTTGCTCTACTTAGAGCCATCAAGATGGAAGTCCATTCAATAAAAGTTAAATTTTGAACATTTAATATCTATATTTTGTGGAATAGTCTTTGGGTGATACAACAAGACCACGTCCTTTGCGTGCACCGCGGTACACCGTCTCAATGATATCAATCATCTCCTGTTTGTCCTCCAACGGCCAGTTAATCTTGTTGTTGTTTCCCGTGCCCAGATCTATCATTATGTGTTTGTTGCGAAAAAAGAACATTACTGTGCAGGGATCATACAATTCATACCTAAAATAAATACATATTTTGTACAAAGAACATTAAAAAAAATTCAAAACTTCTTGTGATAACCAACCATAGCAACATTTTATACAAGTACTACTGTTATACTAACATCTTTAACTTATTATAATTTTAACAATTAAAGGACATGTACTTCAATAATACATTACAAGTTATTTGGATTTTCTATAAAAGAGTAACTCTTGCTTAATACTGAATACTAAAGCAAATTAATATTAATACGGAAAATTTTTACTTAACATACATTTTGTTAAAATCTGGGACTTCAGTAATGTCTACGAGATAAATAACAGCAAAGTTTTTAACTTTTTCAGCAATACTGTATAAAACTTCATCCATTTTCATACATGTTGGATCCCAATCGTGCCCGAATCTAATCACCTGTTGGAATATATTAGTAAATTATTAATTGAACTTAAAATTAACATAGACTTAAAGCTCAATGTGGAACCTACGACTACTCGGTCCTCCTCAGAGAGTATGGCCTGATCCACTTGCCATCCATTGTGTAAATGTCCTAACATATAACTCATTTTGAACAATTATTGATACGCTGTAAGGAAAATAAGTTTATTATTTTGATACTGAATCTAATCTCGTTTGTTTTTCTTCAATCAATGTCAAACTGTCAGGATGTGTCAATGTCAAATTGTCAAGTGTCAACTCATCCTTGTTCTGTTTCTTTTTATGGCTTTTAGGCGTGCCAGTTGGGCACAGATTATTTTGCCAAAGTCTTGTACAATGAAGCGATGATAACTTATCGGTTAAATGTAGAGAAAGCAATATTTATAAAACTAAATTAAACGTTTAAAATTAAAAGTTCTATCTAGATAAATTGTAATATTTTATAGTAATATTTTATAGCCGCCAGATGATAAAAGAATGACGTTGCATAATACATTATTTAAGTTTTTTACAAATTTAAAGTTTTTTTAAGTTAATGCAACAACATTAACCGCAACAAGACGGCTATCAAGCCGTCTTGGCTTTTACAGCGACACCGGGTGGATTGGGAAAAGGGTATAGGATACTCTATCCCTGAGAAATTACAAGCATTACGCGGCTGCATAAATGGATGTCGACTTCGCGGCCGACTGTTGACAAATTCGATTTGATTCCTACTCGGGAGAATGAATATATTTAATATTTTCATTTCTTTGCTCTGGTAACGGGGTAAAGCGCGGTGTTGAATTACGTTTATAGAATTCGGTGGAAAAGTGTGATCCATAACGATCGTGGGGCCAAACTACACCAGTATGAAGTATTTAATTTATTATATTTATTCTTTTTACTTATTGTGTAAATTATTTCGTCGGGGAGGAGTATGGAGTGGTGAGGGGACGGCGGTTTCAGGCTGCGGGGGGAGGCGCGGGGTGGGGCGGTCGGTGTGTTTGGCACTTCGCCACCGGAACTCGGTCACACACCAAAACATACAGATTTCTCGGGAAAAAATAACGAATACACTGTTAGTCGACTTCGAAGCCGCATCGGCCTGAGTGTGCGTTTATGCGCTGATATTCCTAAATAAAATGATTCAATCTTCCTCGTTAAAGTATATAATAAATCTTTTGACATGTCTTCGTCCACAGTAAATAATTTTGAAAAAGATAGAATTACAAATTAATTAACAGTCTTAGAATTTAATTTGCTTTTCAAGTGACAGTTTACAAACAACGCGTCGCAAAAGTCACTTGATATTTGCATTTGCCGAGTTTATTGGACACCGAAAAACTTTCGGGGTAAGTGTTTATGGTGTATATTAAGTAAACAATCCATTTTAAGAAGTTAGAAATACTTTAAAAAAATCAGTTTTGTATTACAGTATGGACACAGTGTACCCGGCGGCGCTGAAGGCGTTGGCGCGCGGGCGGCGGAGGCGCGGCGAGCCCCGCCAGCGACACCGCACCATGCCCGTCACCTTCGCGGAGATCAAGGTAGGCCTCGTCCAACTTGTAGGAAATAGCTACACTACATACTATAATTCACAGAATCGTGAATCTAACGAGATTACAACACGCCGGCGGCATTGATGCGTAATGATCCATAATTAGATTTTTTATACTCGGTTAAATCGACGATGCACGGCGTATACCTACTATCGAATTCTTTTAATAAGTATAAAATTTTTTATGTAGGCAGAATAAGTTTCGTCTTTTGCTTTATGAGATGACCGATAAATAGAGGGTACAAAATATTTCCAGGAAGTAGACGAGGACCAGGAGGAGAGCGAGGAGGTGCAGGCGGCAAGCACGGGTAGCGTGGTGAGCAAACCGTGCTCGCCCGACGACCATCTTGGCCGGGAGTTCGCAGAGTTCCGGCGGAGACGTGCACACCGCGACCCCGCTGAGGGATCCGCCACTCGCGCAACCGCGCCCACCTCACGCGCCTCCAGCGAGCCGCGACCCGACGGCGGGCCCTCTTGATGTCGCAGAGATCGGATTGCACTCTACTTGCGATGTTCCTTATCGGAAAGCTGTCCAGAAGTCAGAAAATTGCGACAAAGAAAATGGCAGAAATTTCTGACCTGTTGCGTGTGTACTAGATTTAATATGGTTTCAATGTTTATATATGTTTATTTTACTGTTTCTATACATAATATATTCCACAAATGTATTGGTATGTGTGAATTTATGTAGTTACTTGCTAGTTGTGAAGCTTTTTTTTAAGAATAATGTATTCCTAATGATATGTCCTCTTACTGACACTCTAGGGTTAAAGCGACTTTCGATCGGTAGAAGATTAAGTATGAAATATTAAGTCAACTAGTTTAATCTGAGTTACACTAAATGTTCTTAAGTACTTTTCTATTCGTATTTCTAAAATATAAAAGTAGATGTACAATCTGCGAAGTTTAAGCTGAGTTTTGCATTTGTGTGTGTTCATTTATAGGAGTCACGTCACTTGCTTGGTTTTTCTCAACCGACCTACACTTCTTGTACTGATGACAGCGTCACACATTTGGCAATGTTTTATTTTTGTGTTTGATCTATTAAAAGTGGAAGATAAAGTTGGCGCTACCATTGTACATCATCATCATCAGCCTGTTGTCTTCCACTGCTGGGCTAATGCCACGCTACTGTACAAGAATAGAAAATTATATGTTAAAAAAAATAAGGATCGTGAAAACAACACTGTTTTCGATGATAAATCATTATTAAACTAAACGACTCGTCAGACGAGAGTAGAAATTACGAGGATGCAAACTGCAAAGTCAGGTATGGAACAACGTAGTGCAATATTTTTGGCCCCCGAAGGCTGAAATATATGAAATAAATTATAATTTACATATCATCAATTATTTATAGAAGATGTTTGAGAATTCTATTGTATTCTTTTGAATAAAAGTAGTGTCTAACTAACAATATTTTTGTCAATTTACAATTCCAAATGTTTACAAATAAAACGTTAAGAAATGTGTCCGCTACAAATAAATATTTGCTATCAGAATCACAAAATCAGAAAGAGTTTAGTGGGGCAGACCTCTCGTCATCTTTTACTTCAGTTTTAAGCTGTAGGTATGTTGTTTAAAACGACCGTATTATTATATAATTTTGAACACCCTGTAGTTACTATGCGTATTAATAAATAATTGCACTGACGTAATCTGTTATAATATGTAACCAGTATCGTGCCCGCGCAGAATCAGTTTTAGATTGTTTACTCAACACGCTCTGAACTCCAGCCACCTCGCGGCGCTCACTCTGTGACTCGCAATAAAACTCACTTTTATATCGCTTCTCTTTATTTTAAGAATAATAAATAAATAAATAACACTTTTAACCATTCTAACATCTTCAGTAAACAGACATGTGCCAACAGACAACGAACATAGGCCGGAGAATGTTCGTAATTTAACTTACGTCTAGGTATATAATGTATTTAGGTATATATAATATTTTATTTAAAAAATATACTGTCACTATCTGAATATTTATTGTAATTGTAACTTCGAAATAATATGTAAATATACAACTATAATTTTTTTAAAGATTCGTGTTTCTTTCCACTTTCCATACAACATAATATAACGCCTCCCTCTATCGACTTGACTTAATTTAATAAAATATAGCTAGCTATTAATAACATACGTACATCTTGTTATATTTTGAAAACAAATGCTTTTCTTTGTAAAAGTGTGAGGTCTACAGCGTTATGGAGTGACAGTGTTATGGCACAAATATTAACATACAATAAAACAACATATTAAAGTAAATAAGAAGAAATTTAAAAATAAAATTGTCGACATAATAATCATTTTAATGTCTCATAATATTATATATCTCATAATATTATATTTCAAGTAAAAAACATACATATAATATGTACTCTTTCTTTTTTTGGAGTAGGAAAGTATTGTTATTAGTATCACGTTAGTCAAATTTTCGATAAAAGTGTTGAGTATTGGATATTGGATTTGTAAGGAATTCTATTCTATCTGTCGAATTTGTTTACTACATTTATTTATAATGATTGATTGTTTGGTGGAAATTTATATAACATTTCATTTTAAAACTAAATAAAGTTTTTTTATATTTCTGATATATGCGTATTGTGTGATAGGTCTTAAGAAACTAAAGGAGCCGTAAATGAGTATACAATTATCAACATTACCTACAATGTGTTGTTGACTCTATATTCATAAAACAGTTATATTCAGTCAAAAATATTCAATTTTTATTGTCTTTAGTAAAATTGGTTCTTTAGGCATTTGAAATAATAAGTTTCATTAACAAATCGCAAAACGAGGTACTGTTCACTTGTAATATTTAGGCATTAGTTACATTAAAATATGTACGACATGACGGTGACACCTCTGCAAGGCCATTAAAAACTCTATGTCATATAAAATCTAACTTACATTCAACATAACATTATTTATAATAAATTATTAGTAGATACTGTAGTCGAATACTGCTTCGGTCCTTTCGGACGTAAGGCTAGAGCCGCCGCTATAAGTCAACAACGCGCGCGGCCGTAGCTTCAACGATACATACATATGTACACTTTCAACTATTAACGCTATCATCTATGTACTTTGTAAATAAACACGCACATATAATTATATGAATGATCTAGCTATGATTACATCAATTTAGAACTTTATGCCTTATTACATAAAATGTTATTTTTATAAATAAATATCGTATCTCCGTTACACTATTTTCTAACACTAAAATTGTCATGGTTTCTTTAATACTGTATAAAAGAGACTGAACATATTCGGCGATGAAAAGACCTGGGGACAACCGGCTACACGAACGAAGTTACATTTGTATTGTAGTATCGGTGGATTGTTTGTAAACTGCAGAGTATGGAGGTAACATTGTAGGGCTGCGGACCTCTCGGCACGCAAGAGTAGCAGGCCGGCTGCTAATGGACGGTACGATAAGACACTGATTCCGGCCTCTGGCCGGCGATGAGTGATGACTCCGAGCGAACTCAGCGCGCGTCCGCCTCCTCCGCTGGCGCCTCCGTCTCCGCCGCCGACGGGATCGTGTGCAATAGCCGCGGAGGCGGCAGCGCGCCCGGCGCCGGAGACGAGGGTGGCTCGTCCGCCACCACCGCCGGTTGTCGAGTGAGGCGCGGGCGCGAGCCCGCCCCGGCCGCTACCGCTCCCGCCGCCGCGCCCGCCCCGCCTGCCGTCGCCGCGCTGCCACCCGAGCGCGACGTGCGCCACGTGCCTGTGGACTGCGTAGCGTTGGAGCCCGACGAGTCGTTGCGCGACGAGGACAGGTTGGAGTCCTGCGAGGTCTTGCGAGCCACCAGCCACGAGGCTGCGCGGCGCGGCGGCGGCGGCGCGCGCCCATAGGTGCGCCACGAGTCCGAGCGCGATGACGAGAACTCCACCGACGACGACACGGACCCCGTGCGCACCGGAGGCGCGGGCGGCTGGCGCGGTGCTGGCGGCACTGGCGCGGTGGAGCGGCGCCCGCACGCGCGTAGCCAACGCAGCAGGCGCTCGCCACCTGCCCCGCCGGCGGCGGCCACGCCAGCCACTGGGGCAGCGGCGCCGGCGGGCAGCAGCCGACGGCACGCGCACGTGGCGCCGTGCTGGCCGCGGGACGAACGCTCCGCGAGGCTATTGGTGTTGGCCGGCGTCTGGCGGTTGCTAAAGTTGGAAGAGTGTCTACATCGTCCAATGCCGCGAGTCACGCGGGATTCTTCGATAGCCTTGCAGACGAGAGCGCAGTCTTTTTTGAATTGTTTGGTGAGTATGGCGTACAGGAAAGGGTTGCAACATGAATTTAATGGTAGCACAAAAACCGTAAACACTTTCGCCTCCTCGAGGGACACGAGCTGGGCGCCAAAAGCCGCCGTGAGGGCAAAGAAAGCTATCGGCGACCAACACAGAAAATCTGTGAAAACTAGAAGCGCCATTCGCTTAGCGATACGAGAGTCGTTGGAATTCCACGCCTGAGAGCCGCGGATGGCGCAGTACATCTTCAGGTAGCAGCCGAGCAGCACCAGGAAGGCCAGTCCGTTGATTATAAGCAGCGTGACGACGTACCCGAGCGCGGCGGGCGAGCCGGTCTCGAAAGGCAAGCATACCGCGAACTTGCGGTAGTCGGACACGCCCAGCAACGGCAGCGTGGCCGCCGCCAGTGAGAAGGCCCAGCCCGCCGCCATGACGGCGGCCGCGTGGCGCAGCGACAGCCGCTTGTTGAGGTGCATGGCGTGCGTGATGGCGTAGTTGCGCTCCAGCGTGATGACGGCCAGCGTGTACACTGACAGCTCCGATGATAGCACGCCCAGGAATCCCGCCAGCCGACACCCTCCGGACATTTGCCACGAGATCGCATGCGCCCGAAATTCACCTAATGTTCCTGCGTCGACTACCGCCAAAAAACCTATAATGACAAACTTATTTCTGATTACTGCAGCATGTATAGGTACATGATATATTGTTTTTGCTAATATTTAGTAAATTACCTAAATAAATTCCCATAAAGAAATCAGCCGCTGCCAGGTTGGTGACTAGAAATCGCGGCACATCGATGCGGCTACGACTGAATACCAGCACGAAGACGACCGTGCCGTTGCCGAGCAGCGCAAGCAGGAACACCGCCCAGACGCCACACCGCAGCGTCCACCAGTCGAAGAGATCCACACACGGCAAAAACGGTCCTGATAATGGACAGATATTTAAAAATATAGTATTGCAGATTATTAAATCAATTATGGCCTTAATTTATAATGGGAAAAAATATACCAGGTAAAGGCAAGCACCGTACGCGGCGAGCTCCAGAAAATTTTAGTTCTGCGGCACCCACGCCGCCCCACTCCACCGCCGCTAGCCGCGACCCGCCCTCGCCAGTAGCATTCACTAGACAATGACACGATTAAACACATTAGGGCATTTTTAATTCAAGAAATGTGCGCAATAAAAAGTTTTAAATATTAATGTTAAAATTGGTTGTTATACTGATTATCAATTTTTAAATTTACAATGCAATTTACTTCCAAATAAATGAATTTCTTTCAAAACTACATGTACCTATATTTAATAATTTCTAATATTCCTATAGATTGGCCTATAATTTCGATATCTGATTATTTGCCTTCCTCTTACATTTCTTTTTATTTTTCTGTATAAATATCAATAAAGCTTATTTTCTGATGCACTCAAGATTAGACTAGGTATACTAGATGTATATACTGAATCAATGTTGATGATATTTTTAGCTTAGCTATAGCTTAATTTAATAAAAAAGATAGAGAGATAATGTTGATATGGCTTTCAGTTTCCGAGAATTTTTTTAGATGATATAAGACGCACGGTAGTGCGGCCAGATGTCGGTGGCGTTGGCCCAGGCGGCGAGGTCGACGTGCGCTGGTGGCAGCAGTACGAGGTCGCTGAACTGCTCGTGCTCGGCGTCGGCCTCGTCCACCTCTGCGCTGCCGCCCTCCATCAGCGGCATGAACTCGCAGCAGTGGTACGCGTACGACAGCACTAGCGTCTGTCGGGTATAGTACTAGTTATAGGCATGTGTAGAAGGAGATATATATTATAAATAGTTATAAGTAAATAGAGATTATAAGATATAATGAAATAAAATAAATGACGATCATAAGAATTATGAACCCATAATTCAACGGTATTTTACACCTTAAGATTAAATAAAGGGCGTCGTGGCGCATTTGCAAAAGCATTCCATTGCAAACGGTCGCGACGTTTGATTCCCACTCGGGGTAATGAAATATTCAATATTTTTCAGTACGGGATATAGCGTGAAGTTACAAAAACATTAAATAAAAATAACGAAAAAGCACCTGAAATCCCAGAATTTAAAATGTATGAATTTTTAGAAATATCTCAACTGACCTGTATTCTCGGGAAGAGGTCTGGTGGGTGGAAGCGGCGCAGTGCGGGGTTGTTGTGCGCCTTCAGGTGCAGCAGGCGCTGCAGCCCGCTCGCCGGCAACACCGGGAACTTGTTGTTACCCACGTTTCTATAACACAGTTGTATTTTATACACTATTAAATACAAATCGTATATCTTTATATCTATTACTTTGAGATAGTTTTTTGTTTACACACATTTACTTTTACAGTTATTTTTACTTACAACTGGTAAAAATCAGTAAATACAAAAGACAAAAA
>JAEBDU010002193.1:0-10250 GCA_016802625.1 Heliconius numata | reverse complement strand
CGCACCCGGCGCCCCCGCCCGCCCCCGGACTCAGTAAATCACGGAATTACCGATCGAGAATCCACTCGATACCAATTAAGCGCGTCCTATCGCCGGCCGAGCTGATGTCCACAGCGACGACACCTCAGAGCAGGTGTAGTTTGATGCGATGGACCAGCATTAGTTACATAATAATGCGGCAACCCCTCTCAGCCCACTCTCTTCCTATAATCGAATCTTTTCAATAGTTCTCCCGTAGTATTTTCGTCGTCAAAATTCCGCTGACATCCGCAACGCCTGACCTGAATACAATTTTCATTACAAAAAAGTATCGTTATTCCACGAACCCTAGAACCATTCGACTGCCGCAGCGCTCGTTGTTTATTTTAATTATTACCGTACCAATTTTGGGTTCAATAAGTTTAGTATGTAAGAATAAATTCAGATTTGTAACCATTATGAAATATGAGTGTCCATTTTAACATAACACTAACTGGAATTTTCTCTTCTCCTCTTCTTTAGAGTCATTATAAAAAAAAATCGATTTATACTGAAAAACATGCGCACCGACATATACACCTACTATTAATATTTATAAGAAACATGTCAATGAACAGTTCGTCGTTCGCTATATTCCGCAGTCCGCACGCACCGTCGCTTCCATCACGTCATATTATATTACCCCTACACAATTTCCATACACCTCGGTATTGGGACGGAACCAGACCCCTTCTGTAGGGGCCACCGAGGGGACGCTAACTTGGTTTGCTAAATCAATATGACGACTAATGAGTTGATTAAAATGTTGGCGTAAAATACTATTGTGTAACCTACTATTGATGAGGACGTCATGGTGGAGAGGCACAAGGATGTGAGTGTAAAGCGATGGTTGTGGGTTCGATCCCCACTCGAGGGAATGAATTATTATTTATTAATATTTTCATTTCTTCGCTCTGGCATCAAGGCAAAAGGCCCGGCGTTGAGTTTTTTATTCAACACGTAATGCCTCGAAAAATTCGGCGGAAAGTGGAGAACGTAGTTCCTACACTGCTGTGTGCTGGATAGAATGTAAAACTGAGCCCCATAAGACAAGAGAATTATTAAAAATGAAAATTCATAGACTATACACAATTTGAATAACAAAAATGTTATTTACAAGACAAAAATATTGTTTTAAAAATATAATTTAGTTAGAATTAGAAATTAATTAACGAAAAAATTTCAACAGAACTACAAAAAAATTATGTAATTTTGCGTAAACCAGAGGGGTGAATCGAAAAGCCGGACGTGTCTATTGGTTGATTGCGGTCGCGTGATATTTGCCTGCCAATAACTTCAACAATAGCATTTGAACATTTCCTATAACTGGTTAATTGTACTTAAAGTTATACCTACACGTAAATTTTCTTGTCTATTTTCTCCATAAAACGAGCATACGATACAAGTAATCGACATTTCTGAAAATATAATGTATGAAATATATAATTATGTAAAAAAAATAGTTTGTTTACTACAAATAGACATATTTTCAGCAACTAGTTTAGTACCCTTTAGTACTCTTTAGTTATTATGATGAAGAAAATATATTGTTAGAGGCCAGTTGAAACGCAGACGGCTTTTTATGAGTCTATCTATGTATATATGTATGTATGTGTGTTCCTGAGTGGTGTTGTACAGACCAAATCCCTTGGCCAATTTGATGATTTTTCACTGCAATTAATTTGTTTTCACCTTGCGAGTGTTACTTAACACATAACAGTTATTGAAATTCACCTTAACTATTGTTTATGCTGATGAAATATTAGGCTTATTTTTTTATTTTTTATTATAATATATTTTTTATTAAAAATTATCTATTTATATTTTATATTCAAATCAATAGTCAAATATCAATAATTTTAATCTATTTGTCGTAAAACGATAAGACAAACTTTTTTAACAACAATTATTAATGAAGCTTTGCTTAAAATAAAACACCGGGACTCAACTTAGCCAAATAATTATTTATCTATAAAATAAAATTTCTCCATTGTTTAAAGAAGTGAACTAAAAAAATAGCAGAAATATTTATTCTTATTTTCAAGTGAAAGAATAATACTTTTAGCGCGTCGCACTTAAAGCTCGTCACGAGATGAAAGGAGCTTCCATCGGCTTCAAGAGTTTAATATTACCTTCTTTAAAACTTTACAATTGACATTTTGCAGTACAGACTCGTACTACGTGTGACAAAGCTGTTCTTTTGTCTTTTTTTTTATAAAATAACAAATTGTATATATTTTTTCACGAAATATTTTTATACCACATATCAGGGTAGGTAGAGGGAACCTGGGAACCTATAGTTGAGGTACTCTGTACTTCTATTCCCCTGCATTAAATGAGGCATAGGTACTCGTTACGTCAGAGAATTCTGAAAGGTAGGTTGAACAATTTATTCGGGCAATTTATTACGTACATATGGAATTTAGATTTTTTAAATATCAAAATCAAAATCAGCTTCCTGCCGTATCCCGCACACAGCATGGTAGGCAGAGGGAACCTAGTGTTAAGACACTCCGTTCCCCAGTTATTGCAATATTCTGAAGGCATTGCTTGTTGAGTGGCAGAACTCAACGCCGCGTATTACCTCGACACCAGAGCAAAGAAATGGAAATATAAACGTAAATAAATATTTCACTTCCTCGAGTGGAGATCGAACCCACAACCGTCGCGTTACAGTCACACCCTTGTACCGCTGAGCCACGACGCGACGGCCTCAATTAGAGTTTTTAAATGGCCAATATCAGAAACAGTAAAAATTTAATTTATATTTGGTAAAAATAGTTGCAAATTATAACCTATATCACCTGTATCAGTTTATTTATCCATTTACCAATCACCCTGTATATACACTTCTTCTTCACACATTGGAAATTGACACCCGCCTGACATATTACATACGTAGCTCCCTAATGGATTTCTATGATACAATACTAAGTAATTAATTAGAACAAACAAAACCTATTTAGCTTTTGTTTTGAGTGTCCTTATCAAAATACAAAGTTTTCTAGTTGATAGTAATTTCATACGTTATTAATATAAATGTTAAGCCTTACATTGAAAATTTGTAATTTTCATTTTTAGGGTTCCGTAAATGAATCGGAAAAAAAAATAACTTTTTGTAACGTCACTTAGTTGTCTGTCTATAAAGAGCATTTATTCCAAGATCGCGTGGAGATATTAAGCTAAACTTAATATTTAGACTTAAGTTCCTTATTAAAAGTTAAGGGAAACTTGCCAAAATAAAATAATGAAAACTGCAATTAATCGTTTAAGCTGTTTCTTAGATTAGAGTGAACAAACGCACAGACACACAGATGATTTTTAAAAGTCATTGTTGTTGTTCCCATTTCACATATTGAGAACGTTAACATCGGCTTTTTTCTTTTTTCTCATTAACTGAAATATACATTATTATTCGTATATTCATAAAACTAGAACAATTTTTAATCTACGAAAAACAAATGGTTGCCAAGTTTGTTAAAGTCATGTTATAGGTACATTTTTTACTATATTGTAAATAGGTAATTAAAACTACCAAAAGTTTCAAAATTAAGCCAAACCTAAAGAAATAGAAATAGTTTTAAAATATAAGACTAGAACAGAAGTAACACAGTGGAGATATTGTAGATAACTCTCTTTCAACCAATACGAAGTGACCAGACACTAGTTAAGTTCATTGTAATACTCCATTACTCACAGTGCGTTCACCGTCCTCAAACGACTTTGAACGTTGAACTTTGAAAAATCGATTATATTGTTTACTTTTCATATTGAAACATTCAATAAGGTGTTTATTTGAAGTGCAAAATGAGTAAATGTGAAATTCTGATGAAAATTACCGCTTCTTCCGGCGAGATATTTCCATTGCCTTTGTGCCATACAATCGTCAGCTTTAATTTTACCGAATATCTTGAACTCCGTTTGTTTAACAGTTTAATATTAATTTTATATCTTTTCTTATGAATAGTCATAATATAATTAATATTTAAGCATGCTGCACGCCACCCGAGGCAATATTATCCGAAGCTGTACCACCTGGGCGCCTGGTTCAGTTTCACAACCTGGTATACCATCAGACGAGTTCTTATGTAATTATAATATAGGACTTTTCAAGATGCGGATATGCAAATGTGTTTTAGCTGACAACGCATCGATAGCTTCTCCTGAGTTCCGCCACTCTACACGTAATGCCTGCAGAATTCGATTGAAAGTGGAAAGCGGAGTGACTTAACATTAGGCTCCCTCTGTCTATACTGTTCCTCAAAAAAATAATTCAGTTAACTATCAGTAAATAATAAGAACCTACGAAATATCTACGCCGTAGCATATATTCAAATTTTTTTTAATCTAAAACTAAAGTAAATAGATTAGAACGTCAATATTTTTCTTTAAAATATAAAAGAAAAGAAATTAAAATAACCGGGTGGTTATTAATGTCATATTCATTCACAATCTATCTATACTAATATAATAAAGCGGAAGAGTTTGTTTGTTTGTTTGTTTGTTTGAACGCTAAGATCTCTGGATGTACTGGTCCGATTTACTATGTTTTTGTTTTGTATGAAAGCTGCATTCTTCAGAAGTGCTATAGGCTATATAACATTACATTACACATATAAACTAAAATATTTTAAAGTACTTTCTAATTTGACATGCAATTTATTCTGCCATGTTAATAACAACCGTCGCGTCGCTACGCAACCGTTACCGCGACATTTTGATATTCATCCTTATGAAAATAAATATAATAGTCACTTTTAGCATTTTATGTCGATTGAAATTATAGTTTACTGTATAACATTCTAATAAATAATTAAGGAGATGTCACTGATTCGAAATGACCTAGCCTTCGAGCGGCATAGTATGAGTATGGTCGACGCGAAAATATTCTTATAGTTCAAGCAGGCGTAGCCGCGTCCGGGTCCACTAGTATATAGGTATATAAAAGGACTTGTCCTCACTGACTGAGGTAAGATGCACGCACAGCCGTAACCGCTGATGGTAGATACGTGGAATTTTGACTGATGTTTACTTTTGTAATCTGGACATCCACTAAGAAGGGATTTTGAAAAATTTTAATCCTAAAGGGGTGAAATAGGGGTCGAAAGTTTGTATGCAAAAAATTAAATCGGCACCGATTCTTATAAAATTAGAAATTCAGACTCTTAAAAGTATTTAATTGAACACATGTTTCATGGTTTTCTTGAATTCTTCCCCTAAGGGTGCAAATAAGGGGTTGAAAGTTTGTATGGAAAAATCTTTAAAACGCCACCGATTATTGAACATGTAATTCATGGTTTTCTAGAATTCACCCCCTAAGGGTGCAAATAATGGGTTGAAAGTTTGTATGGTAAAATCTTTAAATCGCCACCGATTTCTATAAAATTTGAAATTTAGACTCTTAAAAATATTTCATTGAACACATGTTTCGTGGTTTATAAGAATTCACCCCTAATTACGCAAGCGAAGCTACGCGCGTCCGCTAGTATTCCATAAAAAAGTAACTATATAAGTTAACTTGGACAATGTTACCATAAAACTTTTTATAGCAATATGCAGCAGCACCACTGTAGCACATTCGGAATAAATCTAATTCAGCACGGCGGTATTTCCCCTGTCTGATCAAACAAAGCGTGCCAACGAGTTCCGACACCCATCACGCTATATCCTTTCAAAGGTTCCCTACCCTACTCTTTCTACCCTCTAACATGCGAAACTAAAAATATATGCAGTAAAGCAATTTTTTTTAAATCTACCCCTGTCCCTGACCGAAATACTATTTTAATTTCATTTCAACCCTTAAACTTCGGTACCTGTGGTAGTATGAGGTCAAGCGTTAGTTGTATGTAAATGTAGCTCAAAATAGGTCTATACAAGTCTTGGAACTTTCACTATTGTGTACGATATACCCAATTATACCCTCGTTCTTTGTTTCTGTAAGGACTTAATGATAGTATTTAAAATTCTATGACGTAGTGTTTGTTGTGCGAATGAAAGTGTAATTTGTGGTCAGTGGAAAAAAATATATACTATTAATTATTATTATATTTGTGTAATTGTATGTGTGGACTTTTTTAGGGAACCTGGAAATTTAGTGTTAACATACTTTGTTCTCATTAGGACATTTCCTTTCTCCACTTTCAACTGAATCTGGGATGCACTACGTGTTGAGTGGCGAAACTCAACGCCACGCCGCGCCGTTTTGCCTCTTTTCAAAGAAAATTTAAATATTTAATATTTCATTTCCTCAAATGGAAATCGAAACAACAACCTATCGCGTTTATACTCGCTTCACACACTTGTACCCCTGTGTTATCACTGACTTTAAGTTTCGTAGCAAAGCCAAGTTAGTAAAATGATACCTATTTCTAACACAGTCATTAGTTCAACCCTATAAACAATAAAGCCAAATTTAGGTGCGTTGGTTTCCATTCATAAAAATCTAATTTCATTAATTGCTGGTCGTTATAATTGCTTATATTTAAAACATAACCTAGCAACGTTAACTATATTAATTCGAGACCTTCTTATTAGATTACAATTATAAAAATACGTCTCTATGTATTTTCTCTAATACAAATTATTGCAATAAAATTAATTGATTAATTCATTGCATAACTATAAACGCAAACTCGAATTTTAAAAGAGGCGAAAAATAAATTAACCTAAAAAAATGTTCATTCCCCGTAAGATCGAACCTAGTACCATCAAAATTAACCAAATCAAAATTACCCTTTCCCATTTTCCACCGTATGTTTAAGACATCGCCTAGACACCAGAGCGAAGAAATGAAAATATTAAATACTAGCAGACCCGCGAACTTCGTATCGCCTAACAGTCGATTTTTTTTTAATATGTATTCTGCTATTCGCGACACCGGGTCAGCTAGTAAGATAAAAAAAATTAAAACATAAATCATTTTTAATTCTTATAATATTCATTAAAAATGATAATAAAAATAACAATTTCCGATATCTTATTATGATACCTACTTATTTTATTTTATTTCATTTTTACTTATTCTAAATTCAGTTTCATTTTCATTGTAGTACTTTATGGTACACTTTATTTTTTGCTTGGTTATCTGGCGCGTACAAACAGAGCAGATGGTTTTCTAACACAGGAATAGGCAACATACAACAGACCATGTGAGAAACATGAGTTTTCTATATTAATACCACAAACACTTAATAACTGCCCCTGGGATTTGTTTATAGTCATTGCAAAAGCAAGCCGTATTGGAAACTGTAGTCTTTTAAGCTCGAATGGTATGTCAGTCGAAATCATTGGGATGCCCCGCATCATCAAAAAGTCTTCTCCTTTATACTTTCCTTTCAATATGATTGCTTCTATTATGTTATTCATTATTTTTTATCACTAATCGTGTGCCGTTACAAAGTTTCAGTTGGTTAATATTTCGCAACATTATAACTACACATTCAAGCTTTAATTGAAGGCTGTGAGGCGGCAATCCTGGCAAATCAAGTCAATCATCTTCATTAGTTGCCATATCAACTGACTTATGTGTCCTTATTTTGCCAGGAATGCCATCTTGAAAATTTATATATAATTCATTTACATCAGTGTGTTTGGCAGCCAGTAAAGCTCTTTCGCACAACCAATTATGGAATAAATAATCAGCAATATTTCAGCAACATTTGGAAGCACTTTATGAATGAGTTCATCTTTTGATTACGTTAACTGACAAAAACTATCAGGAAGGGTGATGGAGCCAGTCAGCGCATATATAGGAAGTTTGCCATTACCAATATCAATGAGTTGTTTAGAGAATATGTCTCCAGACAGATCATTTTGCAACATGACACGCATATTCTTGCTTAAATGTAATACCTTGACATGTTTCCACAATTTCGAGGACTTTAAACATCTCAGCAACTCAGCTTGCATTGAACGTGGGACAACTGGAAATCCTCCTCCTTATAATAAAATCATTGCGCCACCAAATTGATTGGCAAACTGAGTTTTTACAATAACCTTACAATATTGGCAAGCTGAGTTCATAGATCCAATAGCAACACAGCTGTAGGCACTGCTGGCATCAGTTGATATATCGTAACAAAAAGCAGCTCGATCCAAATTTGCACCATTATCAGTCAACTATCGTGCTCACGTTCATTGCAATCTTCACGTTCTGGGCAGATTAGAGCGATTAGATTCTTCTGCCTAAATTTGTCCACCGCCTTATAGAAGGCATATTTTTTTAAGTCACAAATACACAACACTTTATTAATTTTATAAAATTTGTGGCTTTTAGATTTAGTGATATAGACGCACAATGAGACGTTCACATTTCAATTGACATCTTACCATAGAAATATTGCCAAATATTGGGCCAGGCCAGGGCCCAAGTTGTTATGTTGATCCACTTTACTTACTTATATGGGCTGCCAGGTACTCCAGACCTTAATTTTTGTTACGTATAAATATCTGGAAATTGTTTGTCAAAATGTTAAATTTTCCCAAAGGCAGTATATTTATATCTCTTATAGTTTAGACAGGCTTTTAAGGTTCCACATCAGGTGTCCAGATTTTCAAAATAAACTATAGCCTAGAAGTTGCCTAGACTTTATAACTATACAACAAAAAGTTTCATTCAAATCAGTCAAATCAGTAGTTCCGGAGGTTAGCGTGTACAGACAAATAAACAGACAAACAGAATAGATATTAGAACTATAATTATTAGAATAGATAGAATAGATATTATAACGATATAGAACAGAATAGGTTTGGACTCTATTATTGTTCATGTAGCTTGAAACGTCGACCAGTGATGAAACAAACTTATGTCTTCTGTTGAGGCATCCCTTGGGAATGTTTCCTCATAGGTGAAAGGAACTTGGTTTAATTTAATCTCCAGAAGACATAAGTTTGTGCGTTTATCACAACATTTGTCGTCTTCAAAAACAATACCCTTATATAGAGCGCGTGACTAAAAGTATCGCGATCATGTAGAAAGCAAGGCCAAATTGGTCTTAAAGAAAGTGGTGGTCATAAGCAGCTTTATAGGATCGAGGTACGTTCATATGTGGGGCCACGTTGTCTCTTGGCGGGTGCATCCCAGTGCCAGCTTGGCACATTTAATTGCTTACAACGTAGAACCGTTTGAAACAATGGGGAACCAATGATCTGTAAAAGGCTTGACACTTTAGCATTGCGTAGAAACGTCTTCTAGCTGTGTGTTCTCTATCGTATTTATCATGGGGAGTGTCCTGGAAAACTGTTTGACTTGCTTTCTTCGGCCGTATTTTCTAATCGTAAAATAGGTAAATCATAAACTTAAATACCATCCACACCATTTTGATAATCATAAGGGTTATAAAAACAATAAAGCTTTATTCTTTATTAAATGGATAGAAAAATATGATAGAAGACTATACACTAACAGCACGTTAGCACCTATATAAGTACATGTTACTTGTGTCTACGGTTGCACCCGTGCAGAGCCGGGGTGTGTGGCTTGTAACTGATACAATAATACTACAGGATATCTTTATCTTATACTGCATTTTAAATACCTAATAACTTGTAACATATTGCTTTGAAATGTATCTAGTAAAAGGTTATTATGGGACCAGTCGTGACGTAGCGGCATAAAGTGTGACTGGTACCGCAGCATGTTGTGGGTTCGATTCCCACTTGAGGAAATTAAATATCGAATATTTGCATTTCTTCGCTCTGGTGTCGAGCGCGGCGTTGAGTTTTCTCACTGAACACACAATGCCTCCAGAATTCATCGGAAAATATGAATAGAGTGTCTTAACACTACGTTCCCTTTGCCTACCTGTCATAATATCTAATGTGATTTGTAGGTGCATGTTGGATGCGGATTTGTTTTAAATGGTTAGTGTAGGCTTAGGAGATAAACATTTTCTATCATGGACTTTTACTTAGAACTTTTGAAGGAGAACAATTATTTTTCACATGTAATTTTTGAGTAGCTTTACGCGGTGGACGCATGGAACCTCTCAAGCTCTCCAGTTTTGCAACATTTTTTTAATGTTTCTCCTCTACGATTGGTTGTATCGTGATGTAATACTTATAGCCTAAACATTCCTATATGTAGGCACTATGATACACAAAACTAATTATTCAATTTAAATCCGTACTTTCTGAGATAACCGTGTCAACTAAACAATCTCTTTAGTTTTATAATAATAGAAGTTGTATAAAATATTTCCTGTATAAATATAAGTTTCATGAAGGGAATTAAA
>JAEBDU010002178.1:0-13504 GCA_016802625.1 Heliconius numata | reverse complement strand
AACGATAGCAAGTTCGTATTAAAGCGTGTAAACGATGGACCTACGCCTATACACTTTGATTGGAGAGACGAAGAAATGGTATCCCCGATAAAGAATCAAGGGAAGTGTAATGCCTGTTGGGCGTTTAGTACAGTTGGTAAATATTGTAGATTTCTTTTTAGTGATATAATTTTTTGTGTGTTTTTCTGAATTTTTGATACATAGATAGCCATTAAATTAATTTGGAATTACGGCGGAAAGTGGAGGGAAGTGTCTTAATAAGACGGGCTGTCTTAACACTAGATCTCAAGGTAGGTAAAAAAGGTTCCAGTGTTGTAAAAGAATACTTAAAAATAAATAAAAAGTTATTTAGGGCTTAATCTCCAGGGTTCTTTTACTTTCCATTTTCTTGATTTAAATTTGAATCTAGAACTATTGTGTACATACCTACATCGATCCCAATGGCACCCACCACAAGGATCAATAATTTAAATCTTTTTTTATATTTTCTTTGTATATTCTCTTAGATCTTTTGAAAATTTAACAGATTTACAAAAGAATCCTCTTTGTTGTACATGTTTCAGCAAATATCGAGAGTCAAACAAAGATACACTATGGTCGTGAGGAAACGTTATCAGAACAATTTCTTATAGACTGTGATGGAGGAAGAGTAGGTTGCAAGTCTCAAGGCATACTAGAAACTTTTGCGTAAGTTATATATTCGGTATATAAAGTATATGCTATATAGGATGTGTACTATACAGGATGTGTCCATATTAGAAATATGGATCCAATATATATATTACACACAATATATTTGTATAGCGAGTGAGTGGCGGAATTCAGCGCCAGGGTTTTGCCTTGGTGCCAGAGCGAAGATATGAAAATATTCATAAATAATATTTTTTCCATAAATGGAAATCGAACCCACAACGTAATATACAATAAAAAAATAATCTGTAAGTACTCTTTTTACAGGCGAATAGTGAGTAAACTCGGTGGAGTACTTCGTGACGACGATTACGAGCCGTACAGAGGCAGACTGGGGACGTGCAAATGGAACGGAAGTCCTAAACCCGTGCCAGTAACGGGTTTCAAAAGGGTACCACCATATGCCGCCGCCATTAAAGAGTATATATATCGTTACGGGCCAGTTTCAGCAGGTAATGTACCCTTAAAGTTATCGCATATACTCGTAAGTACCTCAGGCCGTCATTTATATCCTGTATATATTTTTTTCAGTTTCACGCTGTATCCCGCATTAGAAGGGTAGGTAGAGGGAACCTAGATAGTTCAGTTCCTCACTTTCTGCCAAATTTTCCAGGCATTGCGTGTTAAGTGGCGGAACTCAACGCCGCGTTTCGCCTTGTTACTAGAGCAAAGAAATGAAAATATTAATTATATTTTCTTAAATTCAACAAATATATTTCTTCTCCTCACCCTCTTGTCGTCAGTATCGACATGGCTATTTAAATTAAATGTCCAATAAAATGACGATCAAGCTATTCTGAAGTGAATCAGCAGCAAACCTAGGAGTTAAATCAGTTGGGACTCGTTGGCGAGTGATCTGTAACAGTTAGCTGGTAAAAATATATTTTAGAGATAAGTCCACCATCTCTAACTTCATTTCTCTAATTTTATTTATTTTCATATTATATGTATATTTGAAGCCAGTTCTCAAAGTGTGTGTGACTGTCACCGCGACTGATTGTGGATTCGACCACCACTCGAGGAAATGAAATATTTGTTTAAATTTATATGTTCATTTATTCGGTCTGGAGTAGTGGCAAAGCGCGGCGTTGAGTACCGCAACTCAATAATCAAGTATTTTAACACTATGTTTCCTCTGCCTACGATGCCGCGAGCGGGATACAGCGTGAAGCTGGTTAAAATTAATTTTTATACTACATATGTGTAGGTTAACTCACCTTCTAATTCAACATTAATTATTCAGGTATAAACTCAGAATCAATGGATAGATATGATGGTGGGATTGACGAACCCACGGATGATCAATGTCCTCCTGATACCCTTAACCACGCAGTGTTGATTGTTGGATATGGTCTTTATGGTACGGTGGTAATTATAAAATTAACAAATAGCTTTTATAGTTTCATGTTTTATCCCGCAGTAGAGAAGGCAGAAAAAATCAGTGTTAAAACACTCCATCCTAGGCCGTCGTGGCATAGTGGCACAAGCGTGAAACTTTAAACGCGACTTTCACTTAAGAAATGAAATATAATTTATTAATATTTTCATTTCGTCGTTCTGGTAACAAAGAAAAGCCTCGAAAATTCGTTCCCTCAGTCTGCTAAAACTAAAAATAAGTAAAAAAATAATTTCCAGTTGATCCAAATGGTACTGACACCATACCCTACTGGATAATCAAGAACTCCTGGGGCAGGCATTGGGGTGACAAAGGATTTTATTACCTCACTATGAAAGGAAACGCCTGTGGCATCACTAGTGACGTGTCAATAAGTATAGTCAACTAATAGTAATAATCCTACCATAGAAAATATTGATGTCTTCAACTAATACATGTACTTATATGTAGGTAAATGTACAATAAATGAAAAATAATGTAAATATAAATGATTAATATTTATATTTTACATTTATTTGTGTTTATATTAAATTAATAAAATCATATTATATGAAGAATATTATTTTTGACGTCAGGAATTCTATTTTTATAGCAGACGCTAGAGTGTATAATTATACAAACCTTAACGAAAAAATTGGCATTTTTTTTGGCAAAAAGAATTTGATTAGATATTAGCTTAATAAAACATTTAGAGTAGTAATAAATTTAATATATACTTTAATTCAGGTCTCACATGCTTTTTTTGTATTAAATAATAGTTTTCAGTTAAATTGCAGATAATTAAATTGTAGATAACCTCGCTCCATTATAATCGTTAAGGAAATATTCACAGCGATATAATATACATACCTATATAGTATATAGCAGTTCTTTTCTTCTTTTTCTGTGTCGACCTACATAAAAACAATAGCCTCCCTTTCATTTTCGTACTTATAGAAACAAAGTTCAATACACGAACAACTTACAATACGATTTGTTTGTGTTAGAAATGAAGTATCAAGTTTTTTGGATGTTGACCAAATTACTAACAATGTCTAAATTGTGGTCTCAATGGACGAACTTGTCTTTCAGCAATTAGGAAACTTTCTTTTGTCAATCTCTCGTTTGGTTTTATATAAGACTATCTGGATATTTATAAAGGAGGTTATTTACACAGCCATAACCTTAGCGGGAAAAATATTATTTTACGAAACTTCCACTCCATTTTAATTTCGCGCATCGAATATTATTTTCAATTAATCTCTTCATCGTCCGCTGACTTGTTTCTCATTAAAATATTGCATTAAGCAGATAGTTGAGCCCGGCTTAAGGTACGAGTATATTCTGGAAATATTTTTATTACTGTAGTTTAATCCTTACAAATTAATATGTCACTGCCAAAATAAAACAATTCATCTTCAAAGGACGGACTTTATCAAAGGAAAATTATACAGATGTGTGATCACAAGACACGTGTTGTTATATTTTTATTTTTTATCTATACGATGTATCCCGCATAAAGTAGGGTAGAGAAAACCTAGTATCAAAACACCCGGGCCCCGATTTTCCGCCCAATTTTCGAGACATTGCATTAAGTGGTGGAATGTCGAATAATCCATTCCCCGAAATCGAACCCACAACCTTCCTGTTAACGGCTGCTGTGCCACTGCGTTACAATTAATATAATATCAATTTCATAGAAATGATATAAAATAATAAATATTTATGTGTTACACAATTTTATTAAAATTGTCAAAATTTTTTGTCGCAAACTTTTCTAATAAAAATACTCCCGCTATTGGCGGCGACATTTCAGTTTCCTCTCCGTCTTATTCACTGGAAGTCGTCTAAAATATGTAAAAACTTTTGTAACAAAATTCCAAATGCTATTCTAAGACGATAGACCAATATTTTATTGTTTAGAAAGAAAAAATATTTTTCTTTTCTAATTTTCACGCACTATAAGGTTTCACGCATCAACCGTAGTTTACGGAGGGGTAGAGTAGTGTTAATACAACGAAAAAAGAAAACAGATAGATATAAAGCTGTAATTGTAAAAATGGTACTGTCTTACTCTAAGGAAAAAAGTTTTCAAGTTTTGTATCATTTTGCATCTAGCAACGTCAGTACTAACTCAAAACGTACCAGAATTGGTGCACACGCACTCAAAGTACCCAAGTAACGTACGGGCGAAGCCGCCAATAAAATCTAAACTAATAGATATACCTATGTATTAATTCACATGATCTATAAATTAACATTTATCATCGGCACTAAGTTCATGTAATCCAACCATTTTGTAATTAAGACACCACAAGCGTGCGTCCTCTAGTAATTACCTCTTACGGCTTCATTGGAAAATGGAATCGTATTCGTTTAAAGAGAATGCTCTAATACACGTAATGGTTAAGACATTATAGACCTATTTTAATTATTGTTTGGAGTATTTTATTTGTCTTTGGAAAAATAATTATATTTCTAAGGTATTTGTCACAACGTAAATCACAAAGAACAATTAACAAGTTTTTTTTTTAATCGGCGGACGCTGCACTTTATTGTGGTACCAGAATGAGGACTCTGAGTGGGAATCGAACCTACGACCTCAACTTAGTTTATTGTACAATTTACCAAACAAATGATTGAGAATTGGCGGTAGCAGAGGTTATTCCGAAATCCTATCGATTTGTAATACTTAAGCTCACAATGGCAAGCTTTCTTGATATTGTCCAACGTAATTTAATTAATGACAAGAGAAATTAAGTTTTAATTTAAATGACCTGATTTTTTATTCCATATATATAGCTACTACATATACTAGCTTCACGCTATATGTATTCTGCATATGCATAGTAAGCAGAAGGAACCATGTGTTAAAACACTCCGTTCCCCAGTTTCTGTACAAATCTGGAGGCATTTCTTGCTTAAGTGGCGGAACTCAACGCCGCGCTTTGCCTTCTTACCTAAGCGAGGAAATAATATAGGTTCATCACAAATAGAGAATGAAAAGAAATATCACTTTATCTATCAATCTTCCATAGAAAGAAGAAATCTTTAAGACATCTAACTTAGCAAAGATATAAGTGATAAAGTTGTACGACATGATGTAAACTTCTGAGCAATTATTGAAACTATGAAACTTTGATATATTATATCGTAGTGGCGCAGGGGTAAAAGCGTGAGACTATAAACACGACAGTTGTTGTTTCGATTCCCATTTGAAGGAATAAAATATTTCATATTTTTATTTCCTCCCTCAGGTAACGAGGAAAACCGCGGTGGAAAATGGAGAACGGAAGTGTCTTAAAGAAACAAAACTCCTAAAATGTAAACGAAAAATAAATTACAAAAAAGAAAAAACACAAAGAATGAATCTAAAATGTTCTAAATTGAGCTAACAATTTCTAATTAATATCCGAGAAATATTTAATAACTTTATACTAAAAACATTTACTGAAAACTAATTTTCTAAGTTCCGCAATAAGTCTTCTCGTAGGCTATCAAGCAAATGGTACACCTGCGGTCACAAAGGTTAGCCGGGAATCCTCCCCATTTATAACGATCGTAAGGATCTGTAAATTTTAATTATTGTAATAAAAAAAATATATTGGTACTAGTATTGGTAGGTATTTAAGGATCTTTAAAAATAAAAAAAATATGTAAGGTGAGGAAATAAAAATTGATCAAAACATAATTAATTATTTTTAGGTTCACGCCGTAACCCGTATATTACAGGGCAGGCAGAGGGAACCTAGTGCTGAGGCATTCCGGTCCCCACTCACCACGTTGGGACTATAATTACACTAGAGACACAAGACACTATAATTCCCAAGTGAGAATCGAACTCACTACCGTCCCGTTTAAAATCAGTAAGCAGTGCGGCTGCGCCATACATAATAGGGTAGCCGGAGAGAAGGTTATGTTACAACAATCCGTGTCCATTAAGACACTTCCGTTGCTCACTTCCCGCCGTATTCTGAAGAAATTGTGTTTTGAGTGCAGAATTCAACGCCGCGCCTCATCAGCAGAACGAAAAATATTCAATAATTTATTGCCCCTGGGAATCGAACCCCAGCCTATCGTATATAGTTACACATTTGTGCCCCTGCGCCACGAGACCTCGAACTAAAAACAAACAAAAACAATCCTTAATATTGTAAAGGTTAGTTAGTTAGACAAAACAAGACAATAGTTCAAAACGAGGAGTTAGTTCAAGTTGTTATTTATCAAGCAAATACCTGGACTCTGGTGCTGCGGTCGCGGAGGTTACTCAGCAATGCCGCCTATTTGTAAGTCGGTGGGAATGAATAATTTACTTTATTGTTCCTTTACGCAAACGCTGAATTATTTAGAATGATTTATTATGTTTAAATTGTATATACCTATATTATAAATTCGAAAGTAACTCTGTCTATCTGTCTGTCTTTTACGCAATCAGGGCCAAACCGCTAATTTAATTGTGATAAAATACACATATAGAGATACTTGAGGGTCTCGGGGATGAACATAGGATACTTTTTTTTCTCATATTTGTAATATTATCGATGTATACTAATATATTAAAATATTTATTAATTTGATATGCAATTTATTCTGCCATGTTAATAACAACCGTCGCTAAGCGACCGTTGCTAAGCAACGATTTGCAAAGTTTGTTGTTAGAAAATGTCACCCAAAATGAGCTTGCTTAACGCATCTCTATTGAAAACTGAAAATAATTTCATAAATATATTTAATAAATATTCGTATAGTTCAAGCGGGCGTAGCCGCGTTCGGGTCCACTAGTTTCTAAATATATTTTAATTATGGATGGGTGTTTCGGTTGTGGATTCCATTCCCACTCGGGAATAGAAATATTTAATATTTCCCTACAATTTTTAATATAAACTTCACACAGCAAAGTCTAAACATATAAGTAATTTATGTTAGATTTAATAATTTCAACCCTTATATCTAATAATAGAAAAATCAACAATGGCCTATATTCCAACTCAGTGTTTTATTAGATCTCATTTTTCTTTATATTGAATTTAATTCAGTTGAATAATTCTTTTTCTCAATGAAGCAGTAGGAAGCAATTAATAGAACGCACGCCAACCACCTCACAGTTATCGTAAGCGATTGAAAATGAGTGATCTAGTTCTGTCTAGAAGAAAAATGAAGCTCATTTATTTAAGTATAAATTTTACCTCTCAATCTTAATTAGATAATTTAATATAGGTAGTCTATAGTATTTAATATAGGTATAGTCTTAATATAGGTTTATTAGTCTTAATATTCTGTTATCTATTTTAGAATTAAAAGGAATTTAGAATTAATTATATTTTAAAACCTTTTAAATCTAAAATATAAAACTTATTTGGATTGGGACGAAAGTGACTTGTTTGACACACTTCCGTTCCTCACTTACCACCGATCTCCGGGAGGAAGCGATTGTGTAAAATGGCGGAACTCAACACTGTGCTTTGCATTGTAACCTCAACGAAAAAATATTGAATATATAATATTTTATTTTCTCGAGTGGGAATCGAACCCACAACCTGTTGCGTTTAAAGTCGAACGATTTAGACCTTGAGCCATCACTGGCCTCAATCAATGGATTGGATACGAGTATATACTTCTACTCTTTCATTAGTCTTCTATGCCATATCTGTTACAGATAACTGGTTAGGGAGTATAGGGGGGAACACTAGGAAAGGATTTCACTAAATTTATACGATGACAGGAAAATGGGGGATTTACAATTTTACGTTATAAAATCCAAGCAAATATCACTTCCGTCGGGCAATGAGTAGTTTAAAATATTTTAAACACTTTTTAAGTGTTATTCTTATTACCACACTTAGGAAAAAAGTCACTTAATATAATGCATTTTGGTAGCTTGTGGTGATTATAATTAAAGCTTGTGGACGGTAAGTATTAATAATATTGAAATCTTTTTCAGCACAAAATATTAAATACATATAATTACGAAAGTCACATATAGTACGAAGAAAAGATCTAACGAATATTTAAGTTCTAGAAATGATTTCGATTTATCTTTATTATTTGTCTAGTATTTTAATAAAACTTAGCAAATTTTCCGATCAATTTAAATAATTGCTTTACTTTCCCTTTATCCGACACAATGCTAACATAATTTTCTTTTGAAAACTAAGTTATATAAACCTTCATTTCTATTTTTGATGAGCATGAGACGATGATCTAGCCTTTGTTCAACCAGCATTTTTTTATAGATTTTGTAAGTGAAAAAAAAATGCTGCCTCTGCATATCATAAGTTTTTTCTTTTGAAAAATGTACAATCAGGTCTATGAAAATACTGAGTTGGACGAAGGGTATGTTGGCTATTGTTGTTTTTACTCTATTATTAGAAATAAGGGTTGGAATGATTGTATGACATTATTTTTATCGACTCTATTGCAGCACAGTAGATGTATTTTACACTGAAGGCGATAGTTGTGGTTTGAAATCCACAGTAAAAAATAATCATTAAATTTAATGACTACTATATAACATAATTTAGCATCTCTGAAATTATCTTTCGCGAACACATTCAGAAGCAAGCACATAGTTTTCTGAGCGATCTCGTTAACGACGTGCTATTTACGTTCCTCCATTCATTTTAACTTTAAGCTTTCCAAAGTTGGTAATTCCGTCTGTCCTCAGCCTAAGCAGAGCTTAATGAGTATTGGGAACTTGTTAGATACTAGACCCAAATTGTTGTCGAATATAATATATATTTTTTCTTATGTAGACTAAGTAATGCAAGCTAAAACACAAAAAAATTCTTTCGCAAGTTTTCTTTCTTCAATTTTTTAGCTACACGCTGTATCCCGCATAAAATAGGGGATGTAGGAAAAAGTGTTAAGACACTCAGGAAATCGAAAATATGATGTATCGCTACAAAATATATAGTTGTTTTATTTGATTTTAATCAATAAAGTTGAGCAATGGTGAAGCGTTTTTGATAATAAGTATATTTTTAAAACACAACATATAAACACCTAATATTTCCGAAAACGATAATTCCGTTTAATCTTTAAGACAATTTCAGTTGTAATCCCAGAATTGGAAAGCTGTATAACTCCAGCACAAGTCGGTACTGACTGCACCGCTACGAGCTGACCGACACAGAGGTGCTTAGAACGTTCACCACCAGAGGGCACGCTCTTGGCTGAGGCTGAGTGACAGATGATTTTGCAAGGGAATGTTCATTTCATTTACTATTCGCTAGAGCTTGAAGTGATGAATTACTTAGAACTAATATTTATGCTTATTTATTTTTTATGTTAAACAATGTTAATTATAAATTCTTTATTCGCTTCATTTCCATCTTCTTTTTGTACACATAAAAGGTTTAACAACCTAGTGTCAGGTCCTATACATCGTCCAATCTTCGAGACACTTAGTCAACCATGAAATTTTGACTACTAGAGCGAGAAAATCTAGAACGGTTTTATATGGCATAACAGAAATATAATTATTATTTCTATAGTACATAATGTCCTGATATTTTTATTTACTATAGGTTTCATAAAAGTAAATTTAAAAATCCTATTTATATACACAAACATACGCAAAATATTATATTTGAACCCACTATCTGTACCTATTTAATCAAGCAAATATATGAAACATGTTCGCACTGTGATATGTAAGAGGGGACCCGCAACGGTCGCTCGCTGTCACGCTGGTAATGAGATGGTCACGGGACGCTGCGGCCGACACGTGACTGTCACACTCGCTTCTTTATAAAGGTATCCCAGTGAAACTACTATGTTACATATACATAAATTATATATAACATATTGTGGATCAAGGCCATCACGATACAGTGGCACAGCATTTGACTGTAAATAGAAAAATCTTGGGTTCGATTCGAGGGAATTAATGATTTTCATTTCTTCGCTTTAGTAATTTTGCCTCAGCATTAATAATTAGGCGGAAACTAGTGAATGGAGTGTCTTAACTCTAAGTTTTTGCTTACCATGCTATATTCGGGATGCAAAGGATAGGTGGTTGTGGGTCTGATTGCATACACAATGATCGGAAGTTTGATCAAGGTGAATTTCCTGTTCATAATGTAGTAGTTGTAGAGTTAATTAAAGCACAGTTAGTTTATCTTAGTTACCAAAATGCTGAGTTTTCGCAAACGTATTCAAATTTTAACACACAGTTTATATTATGCATTGATCGTAAATTTATAACCATTTTTTTAAATATGAAACGATATTTAAATATTTCTTTAGCTATAAGTAGCTTAAGAAAAGTTAAAGAGGTAAGAGAGGTAGGACATCGGTTGATCTTTGAAAACATAGTATCAAAGACACTGGAAAAACCATGAGGACCATCCGGAGGGAATGTATGAAGAGGCTGTTGTACGAGGCGAAAGAGGCAGTTTGGTTCTCCGTTCTCTTTGACTACCCCGGCAAAATAAGTTAATTTTATAATTAGCTGATAATGTCCAATTCGTGTGCGTTGTAAAATCGAAATAGCTAATAATTTTATGTATACGAATTGAACCAAGTTACATTTTAAATGGCCGAGACTACTCTAACTGTAATTACAGTGGCACTCCTCTGCCGGAGTAGGTCCAGTGGCAACCTACTCCGGCATACTATCTAACGAAATAGTTCCTTAGATCAGTGCACTCAACCAAACAAACTCTAATATTTATAAAGAAATATAGGTACCATTGTAGATAGAGAAAACTATAAGCTTACTATCACACATAATACTTTAAAATATCTAAAGACTATAATCAACTAGTTAACCTTCCCTTTATTGTAGTAATACAAGCTGTAATGAGATAGTAACGGCCGTTGCATCTGACACGCGACGCTACTTTGGAGTTCCAGATGAATGTACTGCATTTAACTGACGTCGCTTAATTGTGGTTAAGTTTTAATGAACGATTGTGTTTACAACGTTATTATACTGCATCATTTTGTATAGAATAGCTGGATAGACGGAAAACACCTATATTGTGTATAGACACTACGTACACTTCAGGCCCAAATTCAAAACATTGCGTGTAGAGAGAAAAAACTTAACGATGTATCCCACATATAGTGGGGTAGGCAGAGAAAACCTGGGAACCTAGTGTTAAGACAACTCTGTCTTCAAATAGACAGTTCCATTTCCGACTTCCTAGCGAATTCTGGAGGTATTGCCTGTTCAATAGCGGAGTTATAATTTCTTAACAATAATAACTCTATATTTTATAGATGAAACTAAATTTGATGTTATGCTACAAAAATATTTAAAACAGTTAATTATTATTTTTTTTCTACAACGTAGTACCAAGATATATTGAAAGAAAACAAAAAAAATACTCTATTCAATAGGTTATTGTATGTTTTCACTGAGGCAAGATAAATAAAAGTACTATCGTCGCACTTTGCCAGCGTCTGGAAAGTTTACGAATAATGTTATATTATTATCAATTGTATGGATCCTTTTATATAAAAATTGTTATTGTTTGAGGAAAGTGAATGAATGGAAAGAGGGAAAAAACTAATAATAATAAACATTGCCGTATTGGTTATATTTGTAAAGTAAAAAATAAAGTGAAATTCAGTTTGCAAGAAAAAAAAAATATAAATTTATAATGACAAAGCCCTCGTTACTTAGTTGAAAACACAATTGGTGGTTGTGGGTTTCAGTAAAGAAGTATTTAGTACGTATTATTTTATTTAGTACTATATATATATATAGTACTTTTTTATTTATTTCTATTTATTTATTTTTTTGCTTCACGTTTTTCTCTAGCGCAGTACACTAGCGTTTAGCCACAGAGAATTTAGCATGAGAACACTGTCATCAACATCCGCCGGGCAGTCCTCATCTTCCACGCAGTGTTTTGAAAAATAGACGGATAATGATAAATGGAGAGTATTGACACTATGTTTCTTTTGCCTACATTACCAACCGTGTGTATAAAAAGTATAGGTGAATGAAAAGCGTGAAGCTGCTATGTTTTTTAGTTTGCATATTTCCCAGGCTTCTAAATAAAAATATAAAAAAAATTCTATAAAATTTTATACTGGTTGTACGTCACGAGTCATGATGTATATAAACGTCTGCCGCTACAAGTTGCGAACTCATTTCAACTGCCAGCTCTACGCGTCGCGAGTTGCGTCAATTTGTTAGCTACGAGCGGGATCTTGGATCACAGAGTGGGAGAAGTTTGTTGTCGTCACTGGAAAAAAGTTTGACAATAAATTTAGAATTGTATATAAAATGGAATAAAATGTTTTAGAACTGAGATTAGTTTATTCTTATTTTACTGGGAACAGATTAGGCAGAGGGTTCCTGGAGTAGGCGAGTAGAAACTTTAAACGAGTCGCTAAACGTTGTCATACAAAGTCGTATTCCATGAATATTATATGGTGGATTGCAGAGATGCGTTAATTACAATTACTTGGGTCCACTACCACGAGCGTATTACAGGCTAGAGACAACCAGATTGGTGATGGTGAAGTGTAAAATAGCAGTAGAAACCACTATAGTAACAGTCTATTTTAATTTTTTTAGCTTAACCTAGTGTTAAGACAGTTCCATTCCGTTCCCCATTTTCCGCCAAATTATTTAGGCATTGCCAATTAAGACGCTTTGTGTTTGGCCTTTACCAAAGCGAAGAAATGAAAATATTAAATACTTCATTTCCCCTAGTGGGAATCGCCCCTTCAACTGCCGTGGTGCTGTACCACGACTCTATTTCCAATTTTATAAAGAAATCACCACAGTAGTTAAACTGTCTATAGGAAGCTGTCTAATCTTTCTATTTATCAGCTCATAATCACAAGACTGATTGCATGATGAGTCCAAAAAAAAAATATTGCAAAATTATTCCACTTTAGGTTCGAATTTAACAATAAAAGGCAAGAATAGGGATTTTTAACGCATCCCATATAAAAACAGAATTACCGAATCTGAAGAGTCCGTTCATAGAAGCCGTTCCCTATAAAAAGGAAGGTTAAATTCGAGATTCCAGTTTTATTGTGCACGGGCATTTACATAGATTGTTTTGTAAATGTTTCTTTAAGGGAAAGGGATCAAAAATATTTCCAATTCAAGATATTTTTTCCTTTAAAGTTAAAATATTTGATCTTTTCATTTACCTTTTAAAATGAAAAAAATATCCTAACATTAGGTTAGGCAGAATAGAGGAAGTGAATGTCAAAACATAAATTAGCTAATTTTGAAACTTTGTATTTTTATTTTCAAATATATTAATAATAAAATCCAAAACAAGCTTCACGCTGTATCTCGCGCCCAACAGGTTAGGCAGAGGGAACCCAGTGTTAAGAGACATATATTAATTAACATATATTATATTAAAATTATTATATAACATTGGTTAACATCATTAACCTCAAGTTCGAAAAAAAATAATTTCAGCTATAAAGTTTTAATTTAGTTCTTCCTCACCGTTAACT
>JAEBDU010002157.1:0-30713 GCA_016802625.1 Heliconius numata | reverse complement strand
TTTGATTATATTGTATAAATACTGAAATCAAGTATTCGTAGCAATATCTGAGGTTAAAAAAAAATCGGAACTTTTGGCCCCGCTCTCCCCTATGTTGTAAAAGTGAAAACCGATATTTTTTACGTCGTAAGCTATATATTTATAGATAATTACTAATATATTATTTGATTTTTTTCAAAATTATATCTAATTTTGCACTGAAAACCATACATTGAAATGAAAATTTATTACACGTTTGGCGATTTTTATCAGTAAAAGAATCAAATTCAAATCTTAACGCTGAAAAATTTTCTTGATTTTTTTATGTTTGTACTAATATCAGCTTTAGTCCGGTCTTAATTAAAAAAATAATAGATGAAGATCGATCTACAGTAGAATGCCATTGAGAAGGCCTATGTTGATTATAGAACCCTTTTTTCATCAGTTGACGTTAAAAAATGCCTTGCCATCTAAATTTAAAACCAAGGGTAGCTCGTGAAGCCATCTTGTTAAATAAAATCAATAAATCTAAAAATATGTTATTAACTTTTTTTATTAAGTCACTGACATTAAACTTTTATTAAAATATCGTATATAATGATTGCACACTATATATACATACAATTTCAAAGAAAACATTTTTGATACTACAGTAAATTTTAGAATTGCTGCCAAATGGCAAAGAATCAATTTGTCTACAAGTTTTAACAGATTAAGTAGAATATGAAAATAATTTCAACTTTACATAATTTCATGTATACTTACACATAACAGGATATGCAACACGACGATAGTAGGTTCGATTCCAAGTCTAAAAATGTTCTGATTAGAGAAAGCGTAAGATTTGGTATCGCTCAGCACGTAATACCACTCATTGCGAAAAGGGGAGAGTGGAGAGAGTGATTTGTCACTCCTTTTACTTGCCATTATTTTGGAATATTTGCAAGAGTCTCAAAGATTAAAATATTTCTTCAAAGATTGCCTTCAAAGAAGCATTTTTACATTACATTGTGCTCATTCAATAAAACAAAGAGATAAATCCCTGACCTCAGAATCATAGTTTAATATCTTTATCAACATAGTTGGCGTATACTATCAGAGTTGCCTAACTTTTATTAGGCACATAAAATAAGCAATTTTCAAGAATAGGTTCCCATAAAAACTTTTCGTTGAACAACATCCTATGTGAATTACATAGACACTGATATAATGTGTATTAGATAATTCTATGAACAATAAATGTACAGAATATACACTCGTATTTATTATATATGCGAATACTTTTACATTTTTAAACATAAATTTATAGGATACATATTAAAATATATTTATTTCATTGCTATTATTATTTTTAGTATCACGCTATATTCCGAACATAGCAGGATAGATAAAGGGAACCTGGCTACCTAGTATTAAGACACTTCCGTTCCCCACTTTCCACCAAATTCTGGAGGCATTGTGTGTTGAGTGGCGGAACCTAACACCGCGTTTTACCTCGTTACCAGAGCGAAGAAATTTTTGACTACTTGATCTATAAAAAGCGGAGCTTAGCAAGTTTTGATACAGAATATTGAAAATAGTGATTTTCAATACTCAAGTCAAAAGGCATGTCCTTTAAAATTGATACGTAATTATATTACTTAAATTATAAAAAAAATATATTAAGAAGAACTGGATTAGGGAGCCAGTTCTTCATAAAAAGAAATAGTTATTAAAACGTCCATTCTATCAGTAAAATGTTTAAGACGTACCTAAAAGTTACACTTTAATTAAAATCATTCCCATTGCAGCTCCATCTTAATTGCTCGCAGAAAATATTTCAATTCCAAATCAAATAACACATTTCTCCAAAGTTACTCTTCAAACTGCGTCTTAGTTTTCTTTCTTTTAATTCTTTATCAACAACTCGTTTCATCTTAGTTCACAAGTTGATTCAAGAAAGTTCTTAGCTCACTGCAGAACACTGATTTAATTTTATAGGCTAGTATCTGGATAGTTACATTTTCCATTTTATTTTTGAAATTGAATAAAAATATGTTATATGGTGCAGTGGAATAGCATAATAAAGGTGGTTGTTGTAGGTTCGATGTGTGCATAGGAAAAATTTAATGTCTTTATTTCCATGCTTCTGTAAGACAATGCGCGGTATTGACTATCGACGAAAGTAGATAAGAGTATAGAAATCGTATTAAAATATAATTTAGTATTTATTGAGACCGAATTTCCATTAATACAATCGTGGCTCACCGGCACGAAACATGGAAAAAATTAGTTGGAGTTGGAACGTGGGGAACAAGAGTCATAGCACTAGGTTCCCTCTGGTTACCGTGTAGGATATAGTTTGACACTAAGTATAGTATATAGGATACTGAATATCAAAAACCAATTTAAAACACCATTTATAAAAATAACATTCTAACACTATCTAAGCCCCATTCCTACTTCCCCCTGTACTACAATACTTTCTTGAAGTACACTTCTCAAGAGTCTGTCGCGATCAAACTTACAAACTCGATTCACTTGTCTTTCAACTGATAAATGAAATTATTATTGGATTTTGCTGGCCTTTGAAGAAATCATTTTGTATTTCCTTTCATTAAATATGGTAGATATTGCCCACGATATTTATTTATTATATTTCGGGTTCATTTAATACTTTGATTCTGTTATACGAGAAAATGTACACGAGAATTGTTTGTTTTTAGCATTTCTTAGTATAGAAGTTACAAAAAAATATTATTACAATGAATTCGTTTTATACTCAAATGTAGGTCAAGGTATTTCTCATTTTATTCCTCATGACATAGATGGGCGGCGTTGAGTTCCACTATTTACCACACGAATACTAATAGAAAGTGGAGTTTGGAATGTCTCAATACTAAGTTATTTCTGTCTACCCTGCTATGTAGAAGATAAAGTATGAAGCTTCTAAAAATCTCATTTATAAAATACTAGCGACCCCCTTGCGGCTTCGCCCGCTTTTACTACTGGATTATTCACATAATGTTTGTTTGCAAAGCACTAAAGATAATGTGAAAATTAATTAAACCCTAATACAACCCGCATTTTCGTAGTTTCAATAAGGATTTTCCAATTGTTTTACACATCAAGGATTTTTTAGTAGGTACCGTAATTTTAAATCTGTGCTACAATTTTTTTCTTATTAAAATATATTTAAATGACTATTTTTAGCGAGCATTCTACCACTGAACCACCGATGCGTGTGAGGCAGGCGGGCCCGGCGGACGCGCTTGTATAAGCAAAACACGGCGCGTAGGGACGCATGGCGAGTGGCGAACCGTTTCGCAGCAAGGATTTTTTGATATTGTAACAACTTCTAAAGTACTTATTAAAATGAAAAACAGTAAAAAACAGTTTTGTTCTCCATTAAATGGCCAACGTAACGAATATACTTATTTATATGCTTAGAGTAAGGCATAAGTAAAATTTGAGTAACATACAGCTGATGTGTCAACGGCGTGATGTGTTAACAATTAAAGGCGTTTTTCTCTAAAACTATTCGCAATTTCGAAATAGTGTGAAAAGCAAATTTTATCTTCGTTTAATGTAGAAAATTAATAAAGTATTTTAAAGGATAAGGATTAATACCATTATGGAAAAAATATGACTCACAATAAAAAATATATTGAAATTACAATTTTTAGACAGAAATATGATCACTACACGTTATCCTTAAAAGATAAAAATATGCTCTCGCAGACTTTTTTGTAGATCTTATTAAGAGGAACAATACTCCAGTACATTTTTTTCATGTAGTACTTACCATTAAAGCAGCGCATGCGCGAAAGTGTCTCAACGGGTAGGACTTTAGACACATTTATCGTATTTATGTTAATTTACATAAGAATGTACAAATAATAAACTATATATAAACCTTCCCTGAAAAATACTCGACCTAATGGTGAAAACCGCATAAAAATCCGTTGGGTGGTTTAGAAGAAGAAGAGTTAGAAAGTTCAGACAGACACGAAAAGCGACTTTGTTTTATAAGATATATAGGATAAAGATCAATAAGTGTTAAATTAAGTAAATTTAGTATAAAGAAAGAGTCACCATCTTTTAAAATTTCAAAATGAACAACGAGCGACCAACCCTGCATATAATAGAGCGGATATTACCGCGGCACTCCATTCAATATAGGATGTTAAATATTTCGTACTTTTCATAAAGTAAATGAAAAATGGGTGCTTTTTAAACGATTCACATTTAAGTTTAAATATCACGCCTTACTTATTTAAACTTTTTATGCGAAAGGAAATCAGTTTGATATGTCTGTGTATGTATGTATATCTGTATCTGGCATCGTATCTCCCAAACGGAAGAACTGATTTTACTTTTCTCTTTTCTAGTGGCTTTTTTATTTTTTTTGTTTTTTGTCGATGTTTTATTATTATATTTTAAATATAAAAAAATATAAAAAAATCTCTTTACCGTACTCGTATATATAAACAGCCTAAAGAGCACTATTTGCATTATAATATTTATATTTTTCAACATTACAACGAGCGAAGCTAATAAAAATTGGTGAGCTAAATCATCAATAAAAATATTACTCAAAGTGGGATTAGATTTATTAGATTTATAAAAACGACAAGATGATCACAGTGATATCTATATCTAAGAATATATAATTAACTAATTAAATCGTCTGTCCATCGCGCTGCAAAAAAATAGTACTAAAAATAAACTAATTAACTGTTCCAACGCAAACCCATATAAAAGCTATTCCATGTAATACCCACGAACCTCTCAAAATGCAAGTAAATGAGAGCAACTTTACACAATAGCTCAAGTGGTCCTCCGAGAGAAGGCAATGCGAGTAGACATAAAACTGTGATGAACTTTATGATGCCAATATGTTCACGATAGCTGCTATAAATTCTCACGGGATACACGCTAATCTAGCAAATTTGATTAAGACCTACACATATACCTATATTTATATATATACTAGCGGCCCGCCCGCGGCTTCGCCTGCGTGAACTATGTTATTATTAATTTCTCTCTCCATGAGTACCTACGTCCTATAAGTGACGTTCATGCAAAATTTAAGACTTCTAGCATTTGTAATAACGAAGTTTCATACAAACTTTCAACCCCCAAAACAACCCCTTAGAAGTCGAATATTGCAAATTCCCGTCTTAGCGAGCACCTACGTCCTATAAATAACTCCTATGCAAAATTTGAGATTCCTAGCACTTGTAGTTTCTGAGATATCGTGATTTTATATATATAGATATATGTAAGTTTTTTGCAATAGATGTTATGGTAACTATTATTGTAACAAGCCTTATCGTGAACAGTGTAAAGATAAATTCTGTTATCATTTGTAAATTGTCCGCATTTTGTTTGCGAAATAAATCTGTTTACGCTTCTCGTCATCCTTCTATTTGTTGTTGTTTCTATACTATTTATTTATCGTTTGAAATGTTGAAATTTGTTTAAAGATTGAAAATAGCGTAGCATCCCTCAAATAAAAGGTTTAATTTGTATTGTATTGTTTATAATACATTATAATATAAGCGCGGCGTTGTGTTCCGCCACTCAACATACAATGTTGCAGATAATTGGGCGAATTGGGCGAAACGGAGTTTTAACACTAGGGTTTTTTTGTATATGTATTTTAATTTTTAACAAAAAAAATAATAAATGAAGTAGTTGTTTTAAAGTCTATTACAAACTTGTAATTTTCTGAACAATTCTTCAGATTTTCACTTACTATGTGTACTATTCCTACCATATCTCCTAACAAATACTGAAAGTGGTCCCGGACCCAAGAAAATTGCCGATCGTGATACGAATATGGATGACGACGCGTGGGCGAGCGTAATGAGCTGATAACGCAATATGTTATCCACTATTTATATGGGAGATTGTAGTAAGTAAAAATTTGTTTGTGTCAATATTTTATATAGACAACCTAGTGTCAAGACATTTTCTCTGAGTCAAGATACTATCGTCTGAATTTGAGACATTGTGTTGAGCAGCGGAACACAACACCGCACGTCGTTATTTTATAATTAAATTGTCTATATATTCATTGTTTTATTCGACACGAGAGCGAAAATATAAAATTAAATAAATATATCATTTTAGTAGGGATCGAACCTACAACCACTCTCTTTGACAGCCACACCCCGACCCTCTGTGCCACGACTGGCCTCATTCTTCATAAAAAAATCTCCTTTTAACGGAAACAAAGAGAAATAGCGCAATATGCTTGTGGGTCACATTATTGAGTGACTGAATAATGTATGAAGGGACGAGATGAACGAACGAGTCGCACTGCAAATAACGTGTAAGCGGCGTTGCCTTGGATTATTTGCACAGCGTAATAGGCTGGACTTAATAATGGGTTTTAATAAATAAATCTTTTTTTCTTTTTAATCTGTTTTACGAACTAATAAAGAGGTAACTCATCTTTATATATAAGATTCTTTATTGCACCAAATTAAAACGGTGCAACGGTGGACTTATCTCTAGAAGAGATCTCTTCCAGCCCACCCGTGGAAGTGGATAAGTGCAAAGTAACGAGAAAGACAAGATAGTGCAGTGAAATTGAGAAACGTAAAAAAAATAAAAAATAAACTAATAGTATCTTTTCACATTATCTAAAAATATTTTTCTAAATTTAATTCCTCATAATTATACTCGTTGGTTAGGTAACCATGAATTAAAATAAAACATATTTTACACATTCACATTAACACCTATGTAATTTATTAAAATAAAATAATAAAATATTCACTTTACATTACTTTTTTAATCATTTCTAATATAAACAGTTGAAATAAAAGGGAGTTTAGTATTCGAAAACGACGCAGAGTAAAGCGACCCCGTAATATTAAACGTAAATTGCCATCAAATTGATAATTTGGAAGCGTGGGCTCGCTGCGTGCTCGTAGCTACTGGCGTAAGAATCTTTTTTTAATTACGGTTATACTAAAATGTATCAATAAGGAAGCAATTTAATTATATAAAAAATTTACTTAGCTTATTTTTTATTAATAGTCCGTAAGGCCGTCGTGGTGCAGGGCCTAATCGTGAAACTGTAATCGCGACGTTTGGGGATTCGACTCCAACTCGGTGGAATAAATACTTTATACTAGTCACCCGCTCGGGGCTTCGCCCGCTTGATCTACATCATTATTAATTTAGGTACTAATCTGCATTACTTTCGTTTTCTAATTAAATTATTTTAAATCTATACTTGTAAAACAACTTATTTGAACAACATTAGTTAAAATGGTATGACTGTTTTATTTATAAACTGATTGAAATAAAATAAACACGAAATATTCAGGTAAGTTCATTTCTTGCCATTAAGGTAAAGCGCGGCGTTGACTCCCGCCATTCAACACGCAATGCTTCTAAAATTCAGTGGGAAGTGGGTGAGCGGAGTACCTTAACACTAGGTTCCCTCTGCCTCTGCTTATATAATATCCACGTTAGAACACCAGAAAACTGTATCCTTTATCGACATTTTAAATTTAGATTGGTAGAGCGAGCTGTCAACTAAGTCCTCTGGGATGTCTCACAAGATAGAGCTTTTGAAAAAAACCTTTTAAATCTATATCCCTTTCCTTGTGTTACGTAAATAAAAGCAACGATAGAATTTTCTTTTAGCCTCATGCTGTGCAGTGCATCTAACAGGGTAGGTAGAGGGAACCTAGGTAAGACACTTCGTTACTTACTTTCCGCCGAAACTTAACGCCGCCTTATGTCTTGTTACCAGAATGAGTAAAGCTGTACAAGCCTATACCTAGATACTAGACAGTTTGGTCCACAACAAAACATAGTCGATTTGCATATTTGGCAAAATCCTTCGAAACGGCTCATTAGTCCCATTGCTATGCGCTGGTGCTTGAATGACGTACAACGGGCGAACAAATTTACATCTCTACATGATTTTAGAAATTTGCTTGGACGAATATTTATTTAATATTATTTAAGTGTATTTAGGGAACATTGATTGATTGTTTTAGATTAGTTATCTACAGTGTTTATACTGAATTAATTGTTATTCATATATTTATAATTTAAATAAAATAGTATTAGGTATGTGGTAGGTGTTAGGTATGCTCGTAGAGCAAACGTGATTTTTCCCTTGTAAATCTCGATTTTCCGAGAATTCTCAGATAAGAAATAAAAGTATAAATAGACTACCCCGTTCGAAATACAGCATGAAGCTAAGTTAAGTAAAATTAGATATACAAAGGAATAATCATAAATACAAGAATACAACCCACAACCACCGCCCACACAATGCTCCACAAAACGAACGAATCAACAAAAATCGTCTAATAATAACTGAAAGAACATATTTCAGAAGTTACTAAGAAACTTCTATCCAAAAGCTTACTAAGATTCACCACATTGATTACGTGACGTGAAAGATGAGGAGCTGGATTATTCATAATAAAGTGCAAACAGCACGTACGGATATAATATCGTATTTTCTTGAGAATACCTAAGTTATCTGAGACTAGTGCGGAATATACTAAATTATAGGATTAAAGTTACATATTTTAGTAATACTCTTTTAACTGACTCCGAAAATGATGGTTTTTATAAAGAAAATAGGATGAAATTATCAATAATTTCGCTCATTTCTTTTAAAGGTGACCTACCCCTGAAGCTCAAACTTAGATCGCAAATCCTAGACACTGCTCCAAGATTAAGAGTAGAAATATTTATCATATAATAAATTAATTATAGTATTATTAATTAATATATAAATAGACTGAATAATATTCCATATTATAAAACAAGATTAATTTTCACAGAAAAGAAGAAGATACCACTATATTATCTACAAATGGACATAATTATATTTACATACGATGTTACTACATACTCGTAGGTACATTTCAAGTTAATAGCACTAAAACTAATTATAATTAATCTTTCACATAAAACAAATGAAACTCGGCGGAACTAGGATGATAAATTGAAAACGGTATCAGCAGGAGTCAGGCGATGGCGGAATTTTATTAATTTCTATTTTCCATTTGCGTTAATGACTGTCGGTGGAATGGAAATTTGTCGATCGGAAGCGTGACACACAAAGTTATGATTCGTTTCACTTTTGAATGTGCCAATATTTCTCTATTTATGTAAATATTATTATTGACTCTTATACGGCAAGTTTGTTAAATTCTACTTAAGAAAACAACAAAATCGAATCAAATCAGCTTCACGCTGTATCCCGCACACAGCAGGGTAGGGAGAGGGAACTTAGTATCTTAGCACTAGGTTCCCTCTCCCTACCCTGCCTACGCCCCGTTCCCCTTTTTCTGCCGAATTCTGGAGGCATTGCGTGTTGAGTGGCAGAACTCAACACCGCGCTTTACCTCGACATCGGACCTACATACACGGATCGAACCTACAACTGTCGCGATATAGTCACACTCTTGTGCCCGTTACGACGGTTTCATGATGTGAAAACCGCCTTTAAAAGATGTTGAAGAGTAAAAACAGACCATCTATATATATATACTAGTGGACCCGGACGCGGCTACGCCTGCTTGAACTATAAGAATATTTTCGCGTCGGTCATACTCGTACTGTGCCGCCCGAAGGCTTGGTCATTTCGAATCAGTGACGTCTCTTTAATTATTTATTAGAATGTTAAACAGTAAACTATAATTTCAATGTAGATAAAATGCTAAAAGTGACTATTATATTTATTTTCATAACGTCCTTATGTTATGTTACGTCCATAATATCAAAATGTCGCGGTAACGGTTGCGTAGCGACGCGACGGTTGTTATTAACATGGCAGAATAAATTGCATGTCAAATTAGAAAGTACTTTAAAATATATTAGTTTATATATGTAATGTAATGTTATATAGCACTTCTGAAGAATGCAGCTTTCATACAAAACAAAAACATAGTAAATCGGACCAGTAGATCCAGAGATCTTAGCGTTCAAACAAACAAACTCTTCCGCTTTATTATATTAGTATAGATAAGTACTATGTTATTTCTACGTTATGCTACGACTAGTATAGACTAGAATAGAAGTAGTGTATTAAATGCTTAGATACATTTCTAGAATCCCTCCGATTATCCCTTAAAAAAATTATAGAAAAGAAATCTTCAAAATATTTATTCGAGGATAATTTTACACGTGTTCATGTATAAATTCGATAACATTTATGTAACCCTTATGCTGCGGTATTGTATAGTTATTACCATAATGCCTTATCCCAAATTTTGTTTTATGTTGAAATTTACATAGTAGGCATGCGCAATCTTTAGTTTTTTTTTAGTTTCACCCTGTATCCTGTGTATAAGAGTAGGGAAGATAGAGGGAACCTAATGTTAAGAATTCATTCGCCATCTTTTGGCTAACTTATCTCCCACGTAACACAACGCTGCGGGCTATCTTCTTATAGAACGAGGAAATATGAGGAATAGGGATTAAACTCATAACAATCCTATTAACATTCAGATAATAATACCTTTATTTATTTATCCAATAAAACAATAACTATATCGGGAAACAAGAGAGGTCCATCAATTAGGAAAATGTAGGGAGTTAAGCTGGTTCCGTAAGGGACTGCCCACGCAACCTTTTACTTCTAATGGAACGCTTTTAAACGAGCTCTGATGTAACGATATATTTCTAGAAGAAATTATCATTATTAGTTTCTAAGACGCCTAAATATTTGGTAAATTATGTACTAAATTAATAAAATATTTCTAAGATGAAAGCTAAAGCTATAAACTTCTTGTATAGAAATGAAAATAATTTATCACTATATAGGATCTTTGAATAATATATATTGGAAAGATAAAATTATTTGATTTGAAACAAGCTTAATATACACCATTAAAGTAGTTAATTAGTAGTTAAGTAGTTAGGTAGTGGGTTATTAGTAACTTAGTATCTCTCTTAAAAACGACATTAAAATAGTAGTAAGTTATTAATTAAACTGTTAAAACATTGCATTTAATGAGAGGTAAGAGGTAAAAAAAATGTTTTATAAAAAAATTTTTCATAATTCATTTGAATCTTCATAAAGTAATTTAATTTGTAATGCTAGTGCTTATCACAGAAGTGAAAAGACCAGGTCTAACTTACCGTAGTGTTGAAAAAATCACGTACAAACCTGAGGACGCCCCAGAGAGTGCGTATGAAGAGATTGATGACGGACGAACAAACGACAGAGGTACGAATGACCGTAGTGTTTGAGGTTTTATAATAATAGAAACATTTTTTTAAAATTTTGAACAACATAAAGAATTCAGAGGCTTTTGTGACACAGTTGTCTAACTTAATAGTTCTTGTTCGTTTATTTCGTGACGTTTTTATTATGTGCCACAAAAAGAAATAGAATATGTAAAATTTATTAAAATAGTAAATTGTATACTACTATTGTTTGTTTTTTTTTTATTTTAAACACGTTGACCTGAAAATATGTCCCTTTGTTTCTAAGTTAGCGGTAAAGCACAATAATAAATTATAAACCATGTAAATGTATATTTTAGTCCTTAGACTAAGTTTGCAAATTGTTGGCTTAGAGAAGATCCTTTAAATTTAATTTACTTCCAAGTATCAGTATTTTCCACGAAAGTTTACTTCAGGTAGATTATATTTGACTTCAACTACAACATGAAAGTAATTTAAAATGTATTCTAGAATCTTTTCTATTCGATACTAAAAATACTAAACTCTTTAGTTTGTTCGTTCATTAAACCAGCTTTTTGTTTAGCTTCTTCTGTATTTAGGATACAAATTCTACACATAGTAGGGTAGACAGAGGGAACCTGGGAACCTAGTACTCCGTTCCTACTAAGACACTTCCGTTCCTCTTTTACTGGCAAATTCTGGAGCATTGCGTGTTGAGTGGCGAAACTCAACACCGCGTTTTGCCTCGTTACAAGAGTATCTATATATTATATGCATTAATTTAAAAAATAAACCAAATAAAAAACTGAGATAAGAGACGACTATAAAAACACATGTATCACGTGAATATTTTTTTCCGTACAACAGAAAATGTAATAGAGTTTGAGGAAATAAATCAACGACTAAGCCCAGATTGTGTCGACGGTAACGAGAATTGTTTTAAAGTATGAAACATTTTTATCTCTCGAGAAATAATGCAGCAAAGTACGGGACGGGATAGTGAACAAAATGTTATTACAACCGGCGTTCACTCCAACAGGACAAGGAAATCCATTAAAATCTAAAGAGATACTCGTTTTTAATAGATTTTTGTTATGAATCGGCTTTTTTGCTGAATAATAATTCGGTATATTGTCATAAGTAATGGTTTTTGTCATTGGTAATTTGTTTATGAAGTATCCCGTCCCGTGAATGTCCCGAAACCTGGTGGAAAACGGAGTGTCTTAACACTAGGTCCTCTCTGTTAAGCCTAGTTTGCGGAAACAGGTATGAAACGTGTTTTTATTGTTGAAGTTGTTGTTGAAGGAGGATGCTTATAATAATGGACCCGGTTATAATTTATTTAGTGTATACTTTAGAAGTAAGACGTTTATTTAATTATTATTTACTTGATGAAATTTATAACATTTTCAGAATTTACATTGACAATTTATTGTAACTTTAAATTTAAGAGTAAAAAATACAATATTCCATATTTTATCTTATTTAAAAATAATACTTGACTATCTTACTTGACTTTTTCATTTAAACTTGAAGTTGAAAAGGGCTCTTGATATATTCATATGTAAGAGTACACGAATACACAAATACTCAATGATCGTAGAAATTCAGATTGCTAATTAATTTTTCATACATATATTTGTATGTATTATAAAAATTACATATATGGTTTTTACCCATTTTACTATTAAGAAAGTAATAATAACGAAATATTTAAATAATATATCTGAGTATTTCGTTTTATTACAACACTAGTGGACCCGGACGCGGCTACGCCTTGAACTATAAGAATATTCTCGCGTCGGTCATACTCATACTATGCCGCCCGAAGGCTAGGTCATTTCGAATCAGTGACATCTCCTTAATTATTTATTAGAATGTTATACAGTAAACAATAATTTCAATCTAGATAAAATGCTAAAAGTGACTCTTATATTTATTTTCATAAGGATGAATATCAAAATGTCGCGGTGACGGTTGCGTAGCGACGCGACGGTTGTTATTAACATGGCAGAATAAATTGCATGTCAAATTAGAAAGTACTTTAAAATATATTAATTTACATGTGTAATGTAATGTTATATAGCCTATAGCACTTCTAAAGAATGCAGCTTTCATACAAAACAAAAACAATGTACATCGGACCTGTAGATCCAGAGATCTTAGCGTTCAAACAAACAAACAAACAAACTCTTCCGCTTTATTATATTAGTATAGATAATATAGAGGCTGCCGTCGTTCTATTTCTCATTGCTTGACTGTAAACGTAACGCTTATGTATTCGATTCAATGTAATGATTAAATTGTTTTCACTTTCTAATAACATATAATCTCTTAAAAATTTAAAAAGAGTAGGGTACAGGATGTCTTAACACTAGGTTCCCACTGTCTACCCAATTATATGCGGTAACTAGAGTGCAGCTATACTTAATACTTAAAAAAAATAAAAAACATCTCCTTAATTCGAATATTAAGTTAAATTTAACATAAGTTTTATTATATCTATATTTTGAATCTACAGATACAGATTACAAATTTATACAAAGGTCCTACCAGTATAAGTTTACTTGAAGCTATCATATACAAAATCAGTGGACCACTATAATGCGAGATAAATATTCATCCATGCATTCATTGAAACGAATATACTTAAAGGTTTTTTATTTTATTTATGTTATACAATCTTATTTGAACCAAATGTAAGGATAAAAAGATTTGATAGAACGTGTTTAGATATAAAGTTTTATTTAAATAGATTTAGGGACTAAAGATATTTTAGAAATTGTTAATTTAATCATCTGAGTATAAACGCAATGAGTGTCAATATTGATTTCCACGCGAGGGAATGATCATTTTTACCGACTAGTGATGAATCTCTCCGTGACGATACCATGGAACTTAGTGTTAAAACACTCCGTTCCCATTAAAATACTTCCGTTCCCAATTTTCCGCCAAATCCTTGAGCGATTGCGAGTTGTGAATAGTAATGTTAAGATATACACTTATATGCCTACCCACATATGTATTTATTCAGACGTACTGTAGTTTACGACGCGGTCAAACAAATGAAACAAGCAAACAACCTGCTTCCTTTGACTAGCGGCTCGTATCAAAACACGATTTACACACGCTATTTGCACTTTGATGTTTACAAAAAAATCTGTTAAATATACAAATATTGCAACTATGTAGGTATTGTAAAATTTTTAGTTTTTTTCCTCGAGTGGGAATCAAACACACAACCCGTCGTATTTACAGTCGCACAATTGTGCCCCTGTGCTGCAAAGACTTCGTATGAAATTAACTACAAATATAAATCTGTAATGATTTTTTACTATGATAAGATAAGATAAAAAGTCTTTAATGCACATTTACAAGAATTACAATGATTATTTTAGGACATAAAATGCACAAAGGCGGCCTTATCACTAAAAGTGATCTCTATTATGGGATAGTTATATATTATGAGATAGTAGGCGGAAAATAGGGAACAGAGTGTTTTAACACTAGGTCCCCTCTGCCTACCCTGGTGTGTGGAGATTAATTTTAATCCCTTTAAATAGACGGCCTAATATAACTTTGTAAAAGGTATCGTATATCCGCATTACTAATAAGCTTTCTCGTATAAAGCTCCTAAATAAACTTTACAGCTAAAGTTGAGTTAGAGATAATAGGTTACAATGGGACTCGGAAACCCAAGTGAAAAACGGCCCTTGGTATTTAAAAATAATTCAATTATTTTTGACTTAAAGGTTATGTGCATATATTTTTTATATATATAATTTATCAATGATACGACAGTTACGGATCAGTCCTTGGAATCCTAAATAGAGATAGCATACTCAAAAATAACCTCCTTTTAAAATTCGGTTAAGAGAATGCTTTCACTCTTAAAATTTTAGGAATACTTGTACTTAAATACGTATACTCCGCTACCATATCTATGTAAATAATACATCAAATAGAACCACATAAATTATGTACCGTCTAGGATTGGAAAGTAAAATTGTTCCTCCCATGTTGTCAATTTCAATTTACGCTCGGAAAATTGCCTGAACAATATTTCTGTAAAGAAAAAATTTCTTTTCAAAATACTGTCTTTTATTTTTACAAATACTTCTATTGAGTGATGAGTTTATTTTTATAAAATGTTTTATAAAAATATTCATTACTCACTAGAGAATTAAGGTTGACAGTTTTTTTAACATTAACTTTAATATTTAAGTGTCCGTCGTAGCGCAGTGGAAAAACGTCTGTAAAAGCGATGGTTGCCAGTTAAGTCGGGAAACCCAATTAGTTCAATTTTCCTTGCTCTGGTGAAACGAAAAAAAGTTATATTATGACTACAATTACCTACTAAATGCATCGTCTTGATAAACAAGTTTCCCGCGGTATAATTACTGAGACTACGTACCTACGTTTATTATAATTAACATGCACTGTTCTACTTTACTTCATACTTAGGGACTTAACACATTTATGTCGGTATATACTAATTATTGAGCCCGTCGTTGCGCAGTAGGAAAGAGAACGAGTTGAGGGTTTTATGTTGGATTCCCACTCAGGGAAATTATTATATTTAAATTATTTCAACTTTCCCGATCTGGTAGTCACGAGTATCGAAGTTTGGGCAGATATTAAGCAGTGGAATACCTTAGGTTCCTTCTGTGGACTCCTTTATAGTATATTTAACTTCTTTTTTTTTTTGACAGAGAGACATAGTTATGTAATTATAGTAAATATATTGACTACTACTAGAAGTGAATGCATGTTTCATAAATGTATACTAAGTACGCTCAGTGCTATTAAATGACGAGCAAAACAAAATACAAAAAAAAATATCCTATACCTATTCAATAATCTCAAAAAATTTTTAAAAAAATCAAATATAATTCATTACGTATATTTTTGGTAAAATTACTTTCACATTTTAATATAAACAATGTAGATTTCTTTGCAAATAATATCGAGACAAAATTCACATTGTCACCAAGACGTCCAGCTCGTCCAATTTTCATCTAAAAGGAGATGACGAGGGTGCACCTTTGACGCGAAATGTTTTTGAATATCATCAAAGGAGCAACTAAGTACATAAGTTTACTTTACTTAGTTCCTACACCAATGAATATGTAATAAACTTTGTTAATACCGCTTATATGAACTTCAAGTGGAGATGAAACGTTTACTATTAATTTATGTACTTGTATTTTTCTTTATATTGTTAAAAATATTATATATATTTCAAAAAAGGTCATGGTGTAGGAGCACAGCGTTTAACTGTAAATACGACAGGTGAAAATATGATTTTTTTAAATGAAAAATTCTAAATGTATTGGAGAATCCATTTATGGAGAAAAGCTAAATATAATGAACGAGTATAAAAAATCTACTTATAACTCCAATTACGTTTTAACTTAGACAAGCGTAAAACTCACACGAATACTTAGATCAATAGCTTTAGTGCACTTTAGCTACAGTTAGCTGAATACGATGCAAGCTGTATGCACGAGCGTTACCGAATTCAATGGGCTCGAGCGGTCATTAATTTCAAGTATCTACTTCATAGGAAGTATTTGCGAAATTGGAGAATTCTGGGCTATTGCTGTGCTGTGCATGTGTTAATTTTACTTGAGTTAGTACTAATGGTTGTGTTATACGTATTTATGTTGAATGCAATTGTTAAAGATTATTTGAGGTATTTCTTCATCTTCATCATAATTCTAAGGAAACATGATATATCTTCAGACTTATTTAATATTTTCATTCATTATAAGATATTTTTGTACTAGATATATCTAAGAAATTTAACCATTTAACAATTAGGTACATTGTTACCTACAGAGTACCTCAATTCGTAGACGTGCCCGCACAATTTCTGGTCAAACATCAGTGTAATAAGATTGCAGATCCCCGTAACGAACGTAGACCCACATAATTCATTTTGTTTTGATCCTCAGATTATATGTACATAGCCTTTTGTATGCAGGATGATAAATAAATAACTTCTACTCCACTGACTTCTATGTTCAAAGTAACGATATTTTACTTATCTTTAGTTGATGTATGTATATTATAATAATATCTGTTTATTTTCTTTTCACAATTATTAAATTTCAATTAGCTATATGTAAGTATTTTAATGGAGAATAGAGTGTTTTATCACTAAGTTCCCATGTTCCCTCTGCCTGCCCTGTTATGTACATATGGGATACAGTGAAGCTACATAAATGCTTAAACTTCAGTACTTTTTTTTAATATAAAAAAACTAGCAAGGAGTGTTCTTTGTTAATGTTACATCAAAAATAGAACTTGCAACCCATTCTTAGTTATATACGAGTATAAACAGTCCATTTTCCCGCAAGACCACTTCAATGCTTCACTAACTTTCTCAATAAATTAAAATTTAATTACAACGAGACATTGGTATCTGATAACAAGTACAATCGAGATTCGTTTTACAAAGTAAATATTGTCAGTACTCGAATATCATTCAGATATTAATCGTTTATTAGATACCAAATCAAGGGAAACTTGATTTTAGTTAAAATGAACATATTTTACGACAAAAAATACGACCCCCTAATATTTATTTTTTAACTTAAGGGGGTAAGGTAAGAGGTAGCTGGACAGGACGAAGCACCAAATGCTAATGTTTCTGCAAACCTCTTTGGATAATGGAATGGAATCTTTTTTTAAAACTATGGGTTAATTTAAACGAAAACAATTCTTAATCAAAATAAACATAAGTATTTATTTCACATTACATTGTTTAAGCTACTTTTTATAGATATATTTAAAAAATAAAAACCTAGTTAAGGCTCTTCGTTTTCCACTTTCTAGCCAATTTGTTGAATCATCGCATGGTAAATAGCGGAACTAAACGCCGCGCTTTATCTTGTTACATCAGACCCAGGAATTAAAAATAATTCATATTCCTGAGTGCGAATCGAGCCCAGAACCGTAGCGTCCGCGTGCTGTAACGCTGACACACAACGGTCCCTATACATTTAATTGCCAATTTAAAATAATAAAATTTCGTCTACATATCATATTTAGTGTTAATGGGTAATTGATAATAATTCCAAGACATTTCGTAGAATTATTATCATAATAATAATTACATTTAAATATCATGAACCCTAAAATGGGAGGAAAAGCAGCGTTATAACTATATCAGTGAGGTCGGAGCGGCCTCATAACAAAGTCATTTGAGGTCGCTATTACATCACTTTTATACTAAACATCTGGTGGACAGCGATACGCTTTAAACTTTAAAATAATTAATATTTTATAGGAAAATAGTCTTTATACTAATACATAAAAAAGTGAATTTTGTGTGTCGGTATAAGATATGAATATTAGAGTCATGCGCCACTTATTTGTGTTCTTATCAATCCTCGAGGGTAAAATATGGAAGGGTATGCAAAGGAATTTCATGGAGTTAAGTGAAAAATAAATATTACAAGTTAAATTGTGTTAATTTATTTAAACATACTTTTATTATGAATGTTAGATTACTTTCATAAATAGTTTTTAATCTATATTTATACACTAAACATAAAAAAAATCGAACTCCACACAAATGAAAGATGTCACCTAAATTTATTTCCTTTCATTTGTACCTACGTACTGGGAAAACAAAATAAAATATATCTCGAGGGGTGTATTTTAAGTGAATAGCTCGTTCACCTAACATATTGTCTACCTAACGGAGTGTAGACAAGCTTCTCAGATAAACCTCACTTGGAGACCAGCACAAATAAACAAGTGGCAACTTGAAAGCTTTGGGAAAATTAAATATACGAGTACTTCTGAGGTAAGTACCTCGTGTTACAATAAATAACTTTTAAGAAAATATTTATTTTTGTTAAGAAATATTGGAAAAAGGCGCAGTTAAAAGTTATGGTTTTGGTAGATTAACCAAGCTTGATGCTTACTTGGAGGAATATAAAGTCCCATGAACAACATGATAAGCAGAAATAACTCTCTGTGAAGATAATTTGTTCTCATAATGTATTGAATGGCGAAACTCAGCGGCGCGTTTTATCGTACCATTTTTCTACTACTTAAAACTATATTTAAATCTGGATATAATATCCATAACCATCGCGTCTATAGCCTGAAAAGCTTTTTCACGGCCTTCGATTGCCTTGAATAGTTGCTTTTAATCATATTTTTATTAAATAATAAAAATATGATTAAATATTTATCATTTTCTATTTCTCGCTATGGTAAAAAGACAAAGTGCGGCGTTGAGTTCCCCCACTCAACATACAAAAAATGAGGAACTGAAGTGAACAGTTCTGAACTGAACATAATAGAAACGCTGTGTCATCAATAGTTTCTTTTAAATGCCAAGTAAAAATGGTTAGAATTTGTTTAAATAATGAATTATTTATAATTATTATCTTATACAACCCTAACAATATTTTAAATAATTCTACAATAACTGTACTACTACAATATTAAAATAAATATTTATTTTAGAATAATAACAATGAATGAAATAAGATGAGAACGTTTTTAATCAACCAAGTACGTACGTCGTCAGATTGTTATTGCACGAGGCGCGGAGACTATATTGCGGCTTTACTATTCTATTTTTGTAGAAGCGGTCGTGTCGTTCTCCACTCCTCCCAATTTCCGAGATATTGCACGTTAAGACACGAAACATAACGCTGCGCTTTGTCTATCTAACTGGAAAAATTAAAATAAATTATCCCCTTAAGAAATCGAACCCGTAACCAACGCTATATATGTTATAGTCAGGAACTGTAGTGCGCCACAGAAGTTCATTTATATTTTAGTATGTATACGTTATAAATTTAAACAAATATCTCTTATATACCATACGTTACATTAGGCATAGACAAACTTATATTTGGTACTCGTGTCCATATATATTTATTTTTATTATATTTAATAAAACAAAAAACGTTATAAAAAATAAAAAAATGCAATAAAAAGCTACATAAAGTAAATATATACTTTCTAAACCACAACTCAGTACGGCTACGGAAGTAAATAATGTATGAAGGGACCGGACAAAGGAAAAAAACGTGCCGCCCACCCTGTATATTGCTTTCGATGTATTTATTATTTCTACATTCTCTTGTTTCATTTGATAAGTAAATACCTACTTGTATTAAATAAACTGCATAAGTTGGCTTTTAAAATTATTCTAAATTCTAGACTTTCAGAAGTTAAATTAAATAAATAATTGATTTAATAAGAAAAAATTAATTTGCGTTTAATTCGCATTAAATTCTTACAAATAGATACATATATTTTTTTACCTACAAGTTGATTGGAACCTATAACCGGTGTCTTTATAGCCAGACGCTATACTCCTACGTTACGACGGTCTCTATATTAGAGTAAAATTCATTTAATTTAAATTAGATGTTAATTTCCGATAAACGTTAATTGACGTTTATAATTGTAATTAGAAGTTTATTTTCACGAATAGTCGAAATTAAAACCGTGGATAATAATAATTAATCAAATTGAAATTATCGTTCATTTGGTGCAACAATGACGTAATTGCATATATATATGACTATTGCAACAAATGAGCTATTCGTTTCCAAATAACATATTTTTATTATTTTAGAAAATACGAGTTATTAGCCATCTGAACATTAAATAAAGATAGGTATATACTATATACAGTATACGAATGTTCACATTTAACCACGGTGAAATTTTTGAAGCAATTGTAACAACTTTTTGTTGGAATTTACAACTGCGAAATTGCATGTGGATTGTAGAGGGAAATGAAAAATGTTTGTTTTTATCTTAAATTTGGTACAGCGCTTGAGCTATGTCATTGTATTTTAACACAAATGTTAATACAGCTATAGGGATACCTAGTGCTACGACACTCCGCTCTCCACTCTCCGCCGAATTGTGGAGGCATTGCGTGTTGAGTTTCGAAATTCAATGCCGCACTTTTGCCACACTTAAATATTTGATTTCTCTGGGTGGGAACCTGGCGTGGTTATAGGCACTCTATTGTGACCCCTCCCTGTACGTGACGAAGACGAACTAAAAGCTACATATATTATATAGTGGCAACCACTACCAACATTTTTACACAACCATTTTTAAAATTAGCTAACACGTTTTAAGAAATAAACAAGCTTAGATATAAATAAGATTTAAAATTAGTTCAATTTCTAATTACTGTATTCCAAACGTGCCAGATGAGCACAATTTCACCAATATCACATTAACATACACATATTTAATTACCCAAATGGTAAACGTTAATGTTAGAAACAAGTATCAAATGAACACTCGACCCTCTTTACTTTACATTATTCGTACACACTATAAATGAACGAGGTCTCTCTTTTATTTTATATATATAAACAAGGGTCAGTACAAATATCGTCCCAGTATAATTCTCCTATTTAGACTATCATTGTTTCGTGTTGGTCTCTGAGAATACATATTACTATTTATTTCGCCATTTAAACAAACTATGTACGGGGTATCGGAAAAACATTTATTTAAGTGAGAACGTTGTAGTACAGTAGTATATTAACTACAGTTGTAAACGTGACGGTTGTGGATTCGATTCCCAATAGAAAGGATCAATTATTTTAATTTTCTTGCTCTGGTAACAAAACAAAGTGAGATATTGGATTCTGTTACTCAATGTTCCTGATGAAGCAACGAAGTATTTTAATATTAGGTTCCCTCTGCTTACACTGTTACATGCGGGAAACAGCGTGAAGCTAAAACAATTGATTAAGTTACGTACTTATGTAAATGACTACTATAATCGACCAAGCAGGTTTCTATATCTGCTGGAATCTACCACTGCACATAGCTGCCTAGCTGGGAGTTCATTTTTACAGTGTCTGATTGTAAATTCATTCGTTGCAGGTTCAATATCATCTGGGAAAATTCATTAATTTCTTTCATTTTCAAGTTCCGCCACTCAACACGCAGTATACATTTGGACGGAAAACGAAGAAATCGGTGTCATAACACTATATTTCTTTCGCCTATCCTGCTTTTGGAAGTATAAATTGTGAAATTATTGATCTGCACAGCTTAATATTAAATATCATAATAAAAATTATAACAACATTTTTAAATGATACAAACATAAAATCTGCAATGTCTTTTTTTTAAACAAAACTTTTAAATAAGTGTCGAGACCGTTACGCTACGCCTTAATTGATCTAAAACTTATCTTGTTTAAGTTTACTCAGACGGCACCGAATAGATTCTTGTTTAATATCCACCGAAACTACTTTACTTTACACTTCGATCCGTCGATTTACGTTTCTAATATATTATTCGATTCATCTTCATATATTGTGTTTCACCGCTAACATTTACGCGGACGCATATAAAGCTTTTAGAGTTAAATTGCATGCAACTTTATTTTTGGTATACAAAATAACGATTTTTCAAATATCTACTGAAGCACTAAAAATTACCTAATTTACATGGATAGGCTGAAATCTTTTTTAACATTTTTAAAGTTTAATTCCATACTTAAGAAAAAAAATACTTTTTGGGAAAGTAATTTTAGAATTTATATTATTTAAAAAGACATATAATTATCATTAGAATATATTCAAACAGCAATTTCTGACACTCAAATCGGTTGGGGCCCCTTGTAATTATCAAGAGTTACGACCTACCTTTGTGAACCCTTTCGAAGTAGAACAAAGATTTTACGTTTACATTAGAAATCATTAAACTGTTCTTAATTGTTAATGTAAATGGAGATTTACCTACATTTTATAATTTTCTGATATAGAAATATATTTTTTATTAACATTAAATTTAATTATCGTAATTAAAGGTTTTAGTGTTTTCAGCATAAACTCAACAGGCAATGTCTCTAGAATTCTGCGTAAAATTGGGAGCGGAGTGTTTTAACACTAGGCTCCCTCTACCCACCCTACTACATGCAGCTGAAAAATAATAATAAAAAAAATACAAGTAGTATCGTAGCAAATAGCAGAAAATTAATATAAGTAGGCCATTATTACACACAATGAGTCAGTCCCTCTCGACGCGACATGTTCAGGCCCGCTGATTAATGTATCTGTATGGAATGTAAACGATGATATTAAACTCACCATGGTATTAGGGTCATAATCAGAAAAGTGGACATTTTCGAATTTGTAACGTAACTGATAAGTAACAATACTGATAATGTTTGTTACGAAACTGATGTTATAAGGCATTATACACAACAAAATAACGATATTATATGAATAAAACTATTGTTTTTTTTATTTAATGAGACACAGATAAAAATTTTAAAGATTCAATCGTTGAATTAACAGATTATAAATGTAAGAAGAAAACATAACAAGTGACAATATTAACAATATATTAATTGGTTCGTAACGTAATAAACTTATATTTCTGGTTAGAGATCACAAAGTTAATGATAAAATTAAATTCACTTTAAAATATATCAAAATTTGAGTCGTTATCACGAGAATTGAATTTAATTCTTTGTAAGTGTTTATTCCCTTCTATCTTCATATTTAATAGGATTGGTCTTTTTAAGAAGTTCTCTATATCTTTTATGTGTTTCAGCATTTGACATAGGAGCCATGACGCTTACTGAAAATACAAAAATATTTATCAAAAAATAATAATCACAAAAACACAACTAATTTCAGGAAGAATAAAAAAATATTTTTAACTAAATCGGTTCAGCTGTTTCTGAGATTAGCGTGCACAAACACATAGACAAACAACCAAACAAGCAAAAAAACTTAAAAATCATTATTTTTGGTTACTTTACGTTATGAAATGTCACTAATAGTTTTTTTCATATGCGAGCAAATTTTTTTTCTTATATACATATCTTCCATATACAAGCACCGGTTCGATACAATTTTATTATAAACATATATAAGAAAACATTGGTACCGTAATTGTGAACTAGGCTTCATATTTTCTCAATTTCGTTACGTAACGAAATATAACAAAATTGAGAATGAAGTCTGAGAAATTCTAACCTTTTTAAATATTTGCTCATAAGCCACGTGTTGCATGTGCAAGCACTGAAGTTCTTTTTTGAGATTTTGTGAAAAGAAGCAAATAACATAAACAAGAAAACTAAATTATAGAATACTTACCAAAATAAAAGCCGTTTATAACCCTGAGATGTAATTTCACGCATTCCCTCTAAAACATTTGAACCCCTCTACTGCTGCGAGAACACTACTGATTGTAGCTACGACAGCATTGACTTTTAGAAATATGGTGCCACAATAAAAAATAATATTAAACACCATTCAAAATAATTGCGTTCATAATTTAATTGCACGTTAGTAACCCTGAGTAACGAAAAGACAATATTTTGGGACAAATTTACTTAACTTATATATATTATTTACTAAATTATGTATCAATAAAAGTAGTTCTATTTAATATTATGCATAATGTAAAGTAATATAAACACATCTGAAATCAAATAAAACCATAAATATTCGTAACAAATCTATTTTTAAAAAGTAAAGTGGTGAATGGGACACGAAAAATTGTATGGAAGCATTTTGAAAGAATTTTTGCAACTAACAAAAAATACTATTATTTGCCATAATACATTTAAAATATTACAAAAATCTTTAAGTTAATAAGTAAATTTATCTTAAATGGCAAAATATTTAAGCTATCTTTAAAATTGTATTTTTAAAACGCATTCAAAGTAGCGGGACAAGAAAAGACACAAAATGGTCACTTTTTCTGATTATGACCCATTAAGTATAAGGGATATTCTTAGTGTTTTCTTTTGAAAAATAAGAAGATTATCGTAAAAGCTTGACGCTGAAGTGCGTTTTGGTCGGCGGAACTTAACTCCGCGCCTCGACTCAATTTGAAGTGAGAATTTCCAACCTAGACCGACGAAAGTGTTTTTTTTTTTTATTATAGCACTTCTTGTACTCATTATTTTAAGCTAATACATTTATAATTGTTTTTTTTTTAAGGCCGTTGTCATACTTTTTTATCGCGGCTTCGCCTGCGTGATAAAATGAAAATAACTAAAAGTTGGGTCCGTCGTGGCGCAGGGGCACAAGGTAGTGACTGTAACGCGACGGATGTGAATTCAATCCCCACTCGAGAAAGTGACATATTTATTTACGTTTTTTTTTTATTTCTTCGCTCTGGTGTCGAGGCAAAGCGCAATGTTGAGTTCCGCAACTCAACACACAATGCCTCCTGAATTCGGCAGAAGTGGAGAACTTTAAGAATTTAAGAATCTTAATGGGAACGGAGTTGAATGCAGGGTGAAGCAAAAAAAGTAAACGTCATTTTTGACTAGGTATATAATAAATCTAATATATTTACTCATGTAAACCATTACGAAGGTTAGTATTTACTTACAAACAAATATTGGAAACAATTCATAATGAAAAGTCGAGGTCGGACACCAAAACCGAAATGCTTCTCAATTTTATCTATTGACCGTTTGATTTATTATCGTCCACTCTATTTGATGTAATGAAACCGTTTTGTTTATATCGTCTTTGTCTATGATTTTGTTCACAAATATTTAGATATATTTGTTTTATATTTACGGAACACATTGGCAATGGCAAAATAAAGCACAGCGTTGAGTTCCACCACTCAACACTTAATGTTTCGAGAAAATGGACGAAAAGTAGGGAATGGAGAGTCTTTTAATTTTTTTTCCCTGTTTCTCTCTGTCCTGTATGTCAAATGAACGACCATATTTACAAAATCAAAGCTATTTCAAGCTCCCAGTACAGCATAAAGCACGTTTATACCAAAATCGATAATGACTTATAATTTCCAAGCTCGGTGTCGGGATTGCGTACCATTAACTCCATTGCGGCGTTACGTGAGGCGATGAAAGTGACAAGAGAGCCCCACCTTGACAGATTGTCGGCTTATCTTATCTGTATAGTACAAGTGTATAGGAATATGAACACTCGATCCTTAAACTATATTTTGGTTAGATAAAAGATTCGGTTTTGGTATTCATATTATGGAACCCTTCATTTTTAAGTATGATTAAAATAGTAAAAACTTCCCTATTAGATTTTTTTTCAGTTTCACACTATATCCCGGGAACCTTGTGTTAAGACATTCCATTATCCACTTTTTGCCGAATTTACGAGGCATTGCGTGTTAAGTGGCGGAATTCAACGAGCAAAGAAATGAAAATATTAATAAATCAAATTGATTCCTCTGAGTGAGAATTGAACCCACAACCGTTGCGTTACAGTTACATGCTTGTGGCCCACCGCCAAGGCTCACTATTAGATATTATATTTATACTTAATATATATACTTACAATATCTAAATAAGCTTTCCTATTAAAAATAATCAATACAATAAATATTAAATTGCACCAAATCAACATAATATACCAAATAAGTAAACGTACTATATAAACATTTACAGTATTCAGGTCATCGCAGAGTAAGCAATTACTCGCGCGTAGCACTGTGCTACGTGACGTTACTGCGTGAATGACGATCTAATACGTATGAACTTTGAATGATGGTATTGTTACCTAGAGTGTATATATGCTATATGTTTATATATTTTTCTTATATATGTAGTAAAAATGGAGTGGTAAATCACTCTGTGTTTTGATTTTTCTTGTTTTCTTTTTAGACATGAGTCCACTTTTGTGAACTTAATGTTTCTAATATTTTTTCTTTTGGATTTTAGTACAATAAAAAATATTAAATGCTACATTCCAACCTAAAATCATTACGTTCATTTAGGCAATGCCTAAATGAGTGAGCACTATATATTTTTTTAAACTCATATATAGGTATATTTAAAAACTTAAATATCTGTAGTTCATAAATTTAAAATATTATCACAAAGTGATAGCCAAAACAAATAATATCTAGCCCGCAAAGCAACGTAAACTAAAAGCGGATATTCCGAATTCCGCATCCGGGTCACTGGGTAGGCGTCATTAAGTGCGTAGCGCTGCGTTACGTGACGCTACGAAACTGTAGAACTACGAGTATATAATTGTAGTATACGATCGTGACTGATTTTTGATCTATAATTGAGTTGATGGCTAGTAATATTGTTTATTATAGTCATTTAGCAGATGAGGCAAAGAAAAGGTAGAGTTAAAATGCAACGTAGCAAATGAACGTTGAGTATTCGATTGTAGACTTGATAAGAAAATAACTGCGGCGCACGTTTTCCCGGGTAGCAGGATGGGCGGAGGAAAGCTAGTGTTAAGACACTCATATGGCGTGGTGAGTGGCGGAACACAATGCTATACCAATGTGCCAGGACAATTCCTACCAGAGCGAGAAAGCGAAAATAAACATAATCATTCCCTGAAGTGGGAATCGAATCCACAACCATCACCTTTACAGTCAAATGCTATCCCAGTGCCCCATTACAGCCTAAGAAAATATTATTCTAATACCCTCTTATTAGGTCGAGCTCTAACAAACTATGTAATAAAATCTACAAATCCGAATTTAACGCAGTTCTAATTGTTGTATGATCACGAAACTTGGCAATTATAAGTAAATTAGACACCAGTACAATATTACGGTAACATCGAGCTGGTCTGATGATGGAATTGTAAGATGGCTCATGGATGGAATCTTTGGCATACTTTACTAGTATTAAAACACGTTTACAGGTATTTTTATTTTTCTAAATTACTTTTTTTATTATTAATAACCCCACGATTCCCAACCGAATATTAATAATAATAAACTATATTATTTACATCTGTACCATAACAACGACATATGTAACCTAATTTAGTTTGTATTATGACAGTATTGAAATTAGTAATTAATTAATCATTCTATTTCGAATAATTGATTACTGTTTATGAGTGCCTTGCTTAGTTATTAGTTTATACAAGTTACAAGAGCTTTACTTCAAGTCCTGTCTTACTTAATATTATTATTTCATCATCATTCATTTATATCCATTTATTATATATTTTCTGAATTTATTGCTAATGTATGTCAAAATCGGAGTACATAAGAATAAAAAAAAACTGCATCGCAGCAAAAACGTATTGCAAGGTAGGCAGCGAGATTTTTGAGGCATTGCTTGTTAAGTGGCGGACCTCAACGCCGTGCTCTACCAGAACGGACTACAAAAAAAATTACAAGTAGACACCGCGCTCTGCGCTACGATGGCCAATTAATAATATTTCAACTTACATGTTAACTTTATTGAAATTAGACTCTACGATTACTTGCGAAAGTACTTTGAAAGAAACCAGCAAAAAAGCTTTTGAAACTTTCACTTTCTAAGTAACTTGTTATGAAGATTCGCAAGTTATAACTTTAATAAACATAGATTTTAACTTCAATGTAACGGCTACAAGTCTAGTACGTGACTTTACTCACTAGAACGGAAATTCTAGGTTTACTCGCATTTTTTTTATTATTAAAATAACTTTTGGCTTTTGATAAAATAATACCGAAATAATTTTATATTTTTATGTCAATCATTTTTTAATACTTAAATGTATTTTTTTTTGTAAGTCTACCTATACACATAATAATATTAAATGTTTATTTACATTCAATACATGATAATAATATATATACAGCTATACACATATTATACTGTAACTTTACACGGAGTTACCATATTTTACGCCACAAACAAATCAACATACGTTCAAAGCGCGTCTTACAAAGTCTTTACGATGTTACGAAGAGTTTCTCATATAACGAGTGAGCATTCATGGAAATTATGAAAATTAGTGCTTCATGTGAATAACGCTCATCCGAGGCATTTTCATAATCGTTTACATAATCGCTTTTGTTCAACTTGAGAATATTTCATACATAGTTGTTTATGTACGAGTATGTCTGACGCCAATGTCTCTAATGAATGGTGGTTTTTTTTATATATCTACAATAGTTCCAATTTAATTTTTATTTATAAGATCCAGTGGTAGCGTAGGAAAACTAGCTTGTACCTGTCAACGGGATAGGTTGTGGGTTCGATTCACACTCGAGAAAATTAAATAATTAATATTTAAATTTATTATTATTCAATACTGCTTGCGTAAATTGTGCGTAATGTCTCAAAAATTGGGCAGAAGTGGGGAACGTAGGACTTTCACTGTACGTTTCCTCTGTTTATCCTGCTATATAAGAGATACATCATGAAGCTAAAGAAATATAATAACTAACTACTACAGTATATATCTATCGAATAAAAAAGTTTCTAAGTATAGAAAATATAATATTATTATAATTTATGAACGTTGCTCCCAATTTAGAATATAGGTACCTACATAATATAAATTTGACAAAATTAATTTTCTTAATAAGTTTCCTGTTCCACGTCACGTCAAGCTAATTATAGGATCTGATACGTGCGCCTGTGATAGACGTCAGAATTATATGTTATATATTCAAAGTATTCGCTACCACAATTTTGATTTGAAAACTCAATTTTCTTCAATTTGTTTGTTACCTACATTTCCATCTTGGCTTATTGCAGCTTGGTATATTACTTTTATAAGCCGGAAATTCTACGTTAAGTCATATTAATATTTATATACTGAGAAAAAGAATGTTCTTTATTAATACTCTACTGATACTTTTCTTTTTTAAAAGATATATCTTCACGCCATATTCTGCAAGGTAGGCAGAGGGAATCTAGGCTCAGGTACTTCGCTCTCACTAAGGCACTTCCGTTCGCCATCCTGGGAGCATTGCGTGTTGTGTGGCGAAACTCAGCACCGCGCTTTACCTCGTTACATGAGCGAGGAAATGAAAGTATTAAATGTTACTATATCTAAATACTTTACTAATTTTATAATTGTGGGTATCACGTTTTAAAAGAAATAAACCATTGCTAATATAAATCTTGTACCTACACATGTAAATTATAATACAAAAATATATATCAGAAAATAAAGGCAGTAAATGGATTCTTTCATTGGCATTATACTATTACATTAAAAATAGTATCAAAATAATTGCCATAAAAATTTTTCAGCGAAATTAAAAATAAACATGAAAGATTTCTTCAAAAAAAAGGAAACCATATTGTCTATTCCTTTGAAAAATCTTTTATCTATTTAAAGAAAAATTTAAAGCGATATATAAAGGTAGGTCAATATCGCTGAAGTCAGAAACAGAGATCTCAAAGCCGACGCTAAAGTATTCGATTTCCGGTCTCAAACTCCGAATACGTCACACGATACGTCTTATTTATATGTTTTTGACATTTTATTTATGTCTATCATATTTCTCTTTAAATTGCTTTGAAATATTTGAAATTTAATAAAAGTTATTTTGCTATAGCTATACCTATGTAAATTTATAATTAGAATAGTCTACTGTATTAAAAACACGATATGTAAGAAATAGTTCTACTTAGACCTTTTAGCAATTTATTAATTTCTTTAGCTTCACACAACAGGGTAGGCAGAGGGAACCCGGGAATGTAATTTTACGACACTATGTTCCTACTAAACAAATTTCGTTCCCAACTTTCCGCAGTGGCAGAACTCAACGCGCTTTGTCTCGCTACCAGAGTTAGAATATGTCTGTGAACTTAGCAGAGCATTGTCCAGCAGATCAAAAAAAAA
>JAEBDU010002152.1:0-12352 GCA_016802625.1 Heliconius numata | reverse complement strand
ATAATATATATAGAAAAGTTTTATTTAACTTGACATTCAAGTTTTTTTAAGTTTTTTTATATAATTAATATATAGAACGTTTTGAATTGTATATATACATATATATGTATGTTACCATGAATTATTAAAATTAATTGTATTAAAGAATATAAACATTGTATTTTAATATCTCTATATTAAAAAAAAGTTGTCAGCTATATTTGTAACGCGATTTTACGTGCGTTTTGTGATCCATTCAAACATTCTGTGTCATATGTATTCGAATAAATGTTTTAAATATTTTTAATATTTTTAAGAGATTGTAGATCACATTATATAGTTATGGGATTTTAATAAAAGAGATATTATGAAATTAGTTATTGTTTTATTCATTACCTTTTTTGCTTATTACTTTTTTTATCTGTTCATCGTAGCAATTTATGTAGAAAACAGAGAGAAAGGAAAAAAAGAAAGTAGATGCAGACTGCAAGAGTCATGCAGTCATGCAGTCTGCATATCTATATATATAAAATCGAAAGGTCACTCACTCATCACGAAATCTCAGAAACTACATTTGCTAGGAATCTCAAATTTTGCATAGGAGTTATTTATAGGACGTAGGTGCTCGCTAAGACGGGAATTTGCAATATTCGACTTCTAAGGGGTTGTTTTTGGGGTTGAAAGTTTGTATGAAACTTCATTACTATAAATGCTAGGAGTCTCAAATTTTGCATAGACGTCACTTATAGGACGTAGGTACTCATGGAGACAGAAATTAATAGTAACGTAGTTCACGCAGGCGAAGCCGCGGGCTGGCCGCTAGTGCTATATAAAAATCATGATAATTTACAAATTTCCACATTTATTGGAATTTACTTTTCTTCTGTTTCTGTTCATAATAAACTTTAATATTTTTATATATAAATAAGAACAACGATTTGTATTAGTTCGGTACACAAAATAAATATAAAAAGGAGATTTCTTAATTATATCTATGTCATACTAACTATTTGTACTAGAGTCAGTATTATTTTGATTTATATTTATTTATTTACTTTTGTATTTATAATAAAAGTATTATTTCACTATTACTTTACATTTTAATAGTAAAAGTGTGCCAGCTCGACCCCAACGACTTTACGGTGACATGAAATTAGGTGTCAACTGAAAATGCCGCGCACCACTGCGAGAACAACACTTTCGATCACTTCAGCACCCTGAAACAAATATTATTAATCGTATATTATACGAGAAAGTTACGACCAAAATAATGTAATGATAGATCTTCATTAAAATAGTTTAATTAATGAATTATTATTAATTAATATTTTCATTTCTTTGCTCTGGTACAAAGAAAATTCGGAGAGGAACGGAGTGTTTTCATACCCCAGAGGGGTGGGCAAAGGGAACAAAGTGGAGCTGAAGATGAAAAATTATTATAAAAGTCGTTCACTCTGCATGACTAAGCATTTTTAAAACTTTTTAATAGCACAGCTCTAGCTATGTAATAAAAGTTGAGAAGCCTAATTTTAACCATTTCTTTTTTGTTTTTTTATTATATATATCTGTGGTGCAATATATATATATTTTTAAAATCATGAAAATATTAATTTTCCTATTATTATAACTTAGCTTCTAAGACAAGACTAAGAAAGTCTTCTCTTCACTTAGAGTTAACAGAACAAGTTCTTTGAGTATCTATGTAATAAAACACTTACGTCTTTAAAGGCTTCAACTATTCCCAAAGGCACGTCAACGAACATCCTTCCGAGACTTGCCAGTGCCTGCAAGTTTAGATTCTTATAATTGATTTTACCAATACTTCTTACTGCAATTATGTTCTATTTCTATGTGGATATGATTCACAATTTTTTGTAGTAACATTTGTTCCCAAGTGTCTAAATGGGAACGACTGTTTTAACACAAGGTTCTCAAAATTCCTCTATATATTTTTCTATTATCTGAATATTTTTTCTATTCTATTCGGTTATCTTAATCTATCTCCAAAATTATGCTTTTTATGGAATTTAGTGATCCACTTAAATATGATATAATATAAGTGTAATAAAGTCTATAGACGGAACGACGGAAAACAAAGTGATCCTGTATGAGTTTCTTTTTAACCCTAAAACGTATTTTACTCTCCTAAGTGAGGAAGGACTTTAAAAATTGATATTTTAAAAAGAGCTTAACAGAAATGTCAAATAAATTATTCGATAAATTCCACTCAATCACTTACTCCACTAGGCTTCACTTCCTTCGGGCTTGGCTCGGTGGTACCGTTATCCGCACATATCACTACGGCAAATAGACTGAATACAATAAGCAGTATGGAGTTGAGGCAGGCCATATTGACTGAGCACTACTGTTCTGTAGTTTGCTCTTTTAAATCAACAGCTCGCTTAGGTATGGGGTAGCCTTGTGGTGGCAACTGTAAGAATGGCATTGTTTTCAGTTTTTGTTTTTTTTTAGTGCAAAATGTATTTGTTTTTCTATTTTGAATACTAAATGTGTATATTTTATATATAATTTGTATTTGGTATACTTTTTTAGGGTTCCGTACCTTTTAAGGAAAAAAGTGTCTGTCTGTCTGTCAAGAGCCTTTATCTCAGGAACGCTTGGATATATCGAGTCGAAATTCAAACCATATACTTAGATATACAGCCCCGTGATTTACTAAATAAAAACGTATTTCTACATTTACTTATAAAAAAGATATGGCCGCTTATATCGCAAAAGCGCGTATTTTGACATTACAAAGTGAATCAAAATTAATAGGGTAGGTTCTTCTGGTTAACCTATAATTACTAAATTATTAAATTTGGCAGCTAGTATCGAAAAAAAAAACTAAAAACTTTAAAGGGGAGGGGAGGCCAAAATTTGGTATTAAAGCCGCTAGTTCAACCAAATCAGATGAAAGGGCTCTGGTTTAGCTAAGCCGGAATTTCAGAAAAACCTCGAGTCGTCCAATTTTTGTACGGAACCCTGGGTGAGCCCAACTCGCGCTTGTCCTGTTTTTTCAATTACATAGTACCTAAGTAAGCTTTGGATGATATAAAAAATGTTTTCATTTTCGTATATTCGAAACAAAAGTAGAATTTTGTACTGTGTCAGTTACGATGTTACTAACAAGAAATTGCTTGAAAAGATGCTAGACTGGAGTATAAAATTCTTGAGGAAGCAAAGAGCTTCGACAGTTTTAGGTAATCAGCATAATTAAAGATACAATGTGCCAACGTTCTTCCTAGACCCAGTAAAATAATCTGGATAATTTTGTGGGGGGAAATCACCACTTACTATAAGGCAGTTAATGAACTTAGACAAAGATATGTCTAATTTTTCACGCATATAGTAAAAAGAGAGCCTAAGACACTCCGTTCTCAACTTTCCGCCGAATTTTCGTGACATTGCGTGTTAAGTGGCAAAACTTTCTGCCAAACTTTGTCGTGTTATCAGACCGGGGAATTGAAAATATTTTTTTCCATCGAGTCATGCTTACAGTCGTGCTTACAGTCAAATACTGTGTCACTGTGTGTGTGTGTGTGTGTTATATTATATTTAAAAAAAATGCTGATTTCTTTTTTGTGAAATTTAATTATGTCACTAGAGAATCTAGGATTTATCTATTATCATTAGGTTGTTATACACCTGTAGTAAAAACATAATAAAATTGGTGATAGCTAAAATATTTACAGAAATAAAACAATTTTATTAGTTTTTAATATTTATTGTAAAGTCGATAAGTTTATTTTGTTGTTTTTGTCTGGTGTTATTTCCTTAGCAGGTTCATGAAAGCCGTAGAGGTCTGAAAAAAATATTTTTAGAATTAAACAAGTAAATAAAAATGTTTATTATCTGTGCAATAAAAATATTTTCTTAAGAATTTTTGCTTACTTTAACTGTTTCAATATTTATATTTCATCTAATATATTAATAATACTCACATCTATACATGTAGCGAATATAGCTTTTGGAATATCGGCCGCTGCTTTAAATAACTCTCCAAAGAACTGAAAAATATACAATTTAATAATTAATTACTCCTATTACAAGTTTTTTGTTATTCTATGACAATAATAATATATAAATTTAAATAAAATTTCATTAGTTTTAAATTCGGGAATCAAACCCACAACCAATCGCATTTACAGTCACACTTTGTGGCCCTGCGCCACGACTGGCCTGTTTATTATTATAAAAAAAGTAATTATACAATATCAATATCTTTATGACGCAAGTCTCTGTCTCTCTTTATGACGTTGAAAATAGAGAAAACAGTGAATAGATTTAATAGTCTTATTTCAAAAAAACATATCAATAAACATAGTTTATTTGTGCCTATCGTGATGCATTGGACACATTTAGACAATGAACGCGTTGGTTATATGTTCGATTCCCACTTGGTGGAACGTACTATTTTCATCTCCCCGCACTGACAAGGCAAAGAGCGGCATTTAGTTACGCCGCTTAACACAAATTGCTTTGGGGAGAAATATTTATCACTATAAATGCCTGGCCTGCTTGGGCCTTGCGGGATAAAGCGGGATAAAATAAACTTACACTAGTTTGAGGAGCAGCTGTGGGCTTAGCAGTAGTAGACGATGTGGTAACAGAAGATTCAGTGGTCGTTGCGTTTTTGTCAGCGCACAAAACCAGCACAGCTAACGTTATGATGACAAGTGAACATAGCAAAAAGCGAGCCATGTTTCTTTAGCTTCGAACTACGGACAGCCATGACAATATCTTTCTTATATACAGAAATCTTGATAGCCGGAACCGCCTTATTGTATTTTCTGCATAATGTTATGAGGCATGTTTTGGTTTTGGTTGGTAAAAAATGTAAATATTTTGTTATTTCAAGTAAAATTTTGTGGGATTATTATGGAATATGTACAAATATGTTAAGTGATAAATAAGTAATTTATTATTACATATTATTAATAATAAATAAGTATTTTTTTTAATATTATTTAAATTTAAAATATATTTTGGATTGAGATTGAGAGGAAGGATTTTAGGTACCTCCATATGTACCTATATAAATATTCAACATTTCTAGTAATATTATCAGTTGTACTTTAAAACAGTAACAAATTATCTTTTTAATATAATATCTTTATAAAAAGCCTAGATAAATAATCTAAGAACCGAATTTATAAGCCATTTCGGATAGAGCTTTTGAAATAAAAAACGCTGTAATGAAATACATTAATCTTAATCAATTTAAATTTATTTAAGAAATATCTATAAAATAAGCTATAATATACTTTTTGAAAGTTATTGTTACACATTGACAGCCTCAAATAGTTTTTGAGGTTTAAGCGGAAATAAATGTATATTATTTCCTGACAATTTTACGCAACACTATCTTAACTCTAGGTTCCCTCTGCCTACCCTCCCGTATGCGGGTTACAATGTGAAGCAAAAAAAAAATTGTGCCGTTATTATACGTATATTGTATTTATTAAGATTAACTAACATAATTTAAATGTCTAAAAATATTCTTAAACAGCACAAATTGCAAAATGAGATGTTAATATATTTTCATTTGGTTGTCTATATTAAAACAAATATGACAATTATTCTTTGTTGAGTGGACCAAAAAATAAATCTTTAAAAGGACGACCAGAAGGTCTATACTAACTAAATACACTTCAGGTCGTAGTTAATGTCTCTACGAGTAAATACTTCACAGTCTAATTAAGATTGGCAGGTTTGTTTCGACAGTTTTCCCTCGTTATGTTTATTTTACTGAAGTTAAGAGTGGTCAAATGAAAACTTATGTTATCTCGAGTTTGTAAAGTCATTATTAGTGTACTCGGTAAATGAAGGTTATATTTGTAAAGACTGCCTCTTTTAAAAGATCCTATCTTTTGAAAGAGGTCATCTCTAGTATGCAAAATGAAGACTATATTAAATGTTTATTATATACCCACATAGAAACAAGTATTTACCAGGACAAAGGTATCTACTATCTGGCTTTCTGTGAGGAAAATCTTCCTTGTTGTCTGGAAAACTAATTTCTTTAAAAGGATGCAGATGCGAGGAACTTGTGTGGCCTTGTACTTTTGTAAACTATGTAAATTTTATATTCTAACTTGTACCAGTGTTCTCTTCAAAAATTTAAAGAGCAAATTTTTAAAAGTTTGTTTTAAAATAATGTATCTTTAATATATTTAGAGGGAATAGTTTTAATAGCAGATTCCCCTTTCCAACCCTGTGCGGGAAAAAGCGTGAAGATGTATTATATAAAAAAAATATTTTGCTTAAAAAGAATGTACTTACTCCTTATTACATTAAAACCATTTTATATTCAAATATACTCTGATTACTCTATTGAACATAATAAGCGTCTTTGAGAAATAATATTTTTGAAAGTATGCCAGAATGTAGGTAAACGTTGTCACTAAAACTTGGAAAGCTGACAAGACCTTACCAACATAGAATGCATTTGCACCTAGAATCAGCAAGTATGTGGAAAACTAGATACTTCAATACTATTTTTTGTAAGCTTATATCTTAATGTACCTAATACTTCAAAGTTTTTACTATTTAGACAGAAACTATAGGCAGGCAAGGAGATGAAAAATTATTAAAACAATATATCATTGATTTTTTCTGTCTGTTTATACATTTACATCTACAGTATACATTTGTACAAGTATCTACAGGACGAATTACAGTTGAATACTCCATTCTCCACTTTCCGTTCTTTCTTGTTACCAGAGCGAGGACCTAAAAATAAATCATATCCTCGATTGCGAATTGACCCCACAACCAACGCGTTTACATTCAAACACTGAGCCACTGCAGGATATTTGGGTACCTTATTTTCTCGCATATTTTGTATTAAGAAGGTAGATAAAATGTATACTGTATTTCAGGTTTCATGTGTTTTTAGAATTTTTGAGAAGCATTTTATGAAATATTTTGAAATATTACATAATTTATGAAAAAGGCAATAGTTTATAAATTATGAAATATTTCAATTTTGTCTTTCACATTGTGCTAGTGAAGTTTATCGACGCCTCTAACAGCGTAACACAATTTGTGCTGTCGAGTCCAGGGCGCTCGGGGAAGTCGTCTTATCCCTCCACGTAGAAAATTAAATGTCTCCCGGCAACATTCGCGAGTCGGTGTTGGTTTTTGGCAGTTGATCTATTGTCTACCCACCGGTGATTACTGTTCGCTGAACACAATCATTGTTTTCTTGGAAATATAATCTACTTTTTTGTCCTTTTTTTTCGAATTATCAGAGTTTTTCTAACAATTAATTGATTTACACTAGCTTGGTGCCATTCTTGATTGGTGACCTTGCATGGATTTTGAAGTTTTCTATGGTATGGTAATAACGATCTTCTCCAAGCTTTATTTCCTTTAGTAGATGCCTAAACAATGAGATAAAAGGTGAATGAGAAATTGGTGAACGATGAGCATTTACTAGGTTGTTTTTAGGGTTTTCACTGTATACACAGCAGTAGGTAAAGGGTTTCCTCCGGGAACCTAGTGTTAAGACACTCCGTTTCCATTAAGACTCCTTTACATTGCATTGCGTGTTGAATGGCGGAATTCAACGCCGCGCTTTGCCTCAACACCAGAGCGATGAAATGAAAATATTAAATATTGCATTTATTTTTACTAGGTTTTCCCTGCTAAAAAAAGTTTAATTTAAGTTCATATTACTGTTACCATACCTAGTAGATATCATAACAAAAATACTTTGAAATAAATGTTATTTTACTTATGTTAGGCAATTACTTTGAGTCAAGCAGCACAGAGAGACAAATACTGATTAATTGTAAATTAATTAGTTTGGCGAAGTGCCACTTAGAGCTATCGTCGGAGTAATGAAAAGGTATGTTATTTTAAATTGGTCACAGACAGAGAGAACGATACTAGATGAGACGATGTCTTAAAGAAACGTTATAATTATCATCTACATTTTAGATTTATTAAAACTAGTTTAAAGTCAAAATTTAGGGTTTTCCTGCATAATGTGGTAGGAAAAGAGAGCCCAGTGTCAAGACATTCTGTTCATGCGCTTTTCGATAGAATGCAGACACTGCGGATGGCGCACGGAGCTAAACTCCGCGCTATGTTTTGCTAAAAAGGGACGTTAAAAATATAACTCGAAAATTCAACCCACAACTATCGTATTTATAGACTAGACTCTGTCTCGCTAAGCTTCGATGGCCTCTTTTATTTCTTATAACATTCGTATTATATAAAAGAAAACAATAATATAGGTTAAGAATACGTGCTACGTAGAGCACATATGGAAAAATCCACGAAAGAAATAAAATCCATAAAAAAAGTTACGAATCTCTATTAAAGCATAATTTCCTTTATTTGGGTTCACTCGAGTCCCGCTCGGGCTATGATGCACTGCGCAGCCTGTATTTGCATAAAAGCGTGCATTACCGCTTCGGCAAATAAAAATCAATAGCCGCCGCCTATGTACACTATATTACTATTATTATCAACTTAACAACCCCATTGTTAGATTTTATCTATTTAATTAAGTATTTCAGTTAAGTATTCATATTAAATATGGCTTAATAAACGTTTAATTAAGCTGTTATGTTGTTTCTGATATTAAATTACAGTTTATAATTGCGATATGTTAGAATATTTTCAAGGAAATGCTAATTTGGTGTGTTATAAACATTAAAATAATATAAGGGATTACATCTTTTTCACAATGTAAAAGAAAAAAGCGATTTAATAATATAACATGTAAGGTATTTTATACTAATTGTTGAATGAATTGTCTTCATGAAAAAATCATTGGTTATTACAATTATCATAGATGACCTTCTCCTTGTTCCAGAGAGTATGTGAAACAGTTCGACTCGGTTATCCATTAGTCACTTTTAGGATTTTTCACAAATGTAAATAAATATGAAAGTAAACAAGACTTAATAGTAGTGAAGATTAAAGAAAGCAATTTTCTCTCTCTCTGGTGTTGAGACAAAGAGCGGCATGAATTTGCATGACTTAACACGCAATGCTTCCCGAATTCGGCAAAAAATGGGGAGCGAAGTGTCTTAACACTAGGTTCCCTCCCAAGTTCCCTCTGCCTATCCTGCTGCATTCAATTACTTTGCATTGTTGAGCCCTGTCTCTCAACTTGCAATATCCCGAATTCATGACAATGGCCATTACTAGTAAATGTGAATTTGCTTACCTAGTTCTTAAGGAGAACAATTTAACGTAAATTTAGAAAAACAAAGCTTAATAATTTCTTAAAATATGTAAATCTATATAATAATAAATTTTGAATACAAATAATATGAAGTCGAATAAGGAAGAAATAAACAAACAGAAATAACATTTTATGGTAATATATATTTTTAAGTATAAACAAGAGTTTACACAACCGTTGTTTCACAAGCAAGTTGGAATTAAATATTTCAGTTGTAACTACAACGATACAATAATTTTATGCAAGAAACTACCCTTAATACCCCGCTCTTGTTGAACGTTGTTATTATAATGTTATATATCAAATAAAATATGCAAGACCTAGAAGCTGTTAGTACGAGAAAATTGTTTGTTATTTCAATATTGAATTAAAATTGTTATCAGAAATGTTTATTAATTATTTCTTTTAGTTTTGAATCGTTACTTTTGCCATACCCTTTAAGTATCTGAATACTTTTATGTCAATATCTATATATACTAGGTATATGATAATTTAGAAACTCATTTGATTTTCATATTCATAAAATAAAAGAATAAATACCAATTCAAAAGAATAAAATTGGCCTGCGATTATTATGTACCATATTAAATTTAGTATGGATGTCACTGTACTTGGCGTGAATTGTTATGTAAAACCAAGGATGTAATTAAAATTTTAGCACAATCGGTTGGGTTTAAATATATTATAAAATCCAGTAGCTAAATTTAAACTGCTTTACAAAAGTCCAAAATGAAGAACTGTGAAAAGCACTTTAAAAATGTTGAGAAAAATAATAAGTAGAGTTCACATAGTCAAATGATCACTCTTACCATTATTTTTGGGTAGCGAAAATGTGCACAAACGACGTTAACGCAGATGTTAACGACGTAAATAAGTGATATTTAGCGTAGAAGAATTTCGACATAAAGAAAAATCTATTAGATAATTGGATACAAAATGTTTAAATTACTTAAAATATTTATTTATCTATAAATGTAGATACCCACGGATAGAGAAAGAATATACTCAAATATATTTAAAACTTTTATTTATATATTTTTTTTACTCAAATTAACTTTCAAAACCCTTATTGTTTATCTAAAATTTGCGCAATAAAAGCAAAAGCCTGAAATTAGTTGTGTAAATTTATAGAATGCCTCTTTCGATGTATTCCAAATGGCATTACTCTCGGCGATCTTTAGTGTCTACCTCGTTTTCTACCATTATATACTTAATATAAAATACCAATAAAATAAGTGTAAATAACAGTTTCATATAGTAATTTTCCTATAAGTTTTCAGTATACAATTGATATGAACTTTACTATGAAAATAAGAATTCAGTGTTCTTTCAGTTATTTTTACGGATGCGCTCAATAACGGTAGAGCCACACTCTATCATGCTCACTGAGATATGGAGGTGAGCTAAAGCGTCCCCGTCGAAACAACTGCTTTGTATCAACACTGTTGATATTTATTATACTGCAGCTTGTGACAACTTTTATTTATTCTGTTAAGCGTTTCTCTCTTTTTTTTTTAAATAGATAAAATGTTTTCATATTATAAATTGCATTTAAATTTATTCCTATTCCCTTATGTAGCAGGGTAGGGAGGTCTAGTGTTATGACACTAAATGGAGTGTAAAATGATGAACGAAATTTGGAGCTCCTACCACTCAACACTCAATGGCTCTAGAATTCGGTGGAAAGTGTCCAAATTTTGTTTATCTTTCGTTTCGTTTCATTTTTTTGATTTTCTTTTTCTATATTTTCATTTCTTCGTTCTAGTGTCGTGGCAAACTTGGAAAGAAATGAAAATATTAAATATTTTATTTCCTCGAGTGGGAATCGAACCTTGTCGCAGTCACACGCTTGTGCTCACGCCACGATTGGCCTCAGCAATAATATAAAGATTTTTTTAAATATTAAATTATGTAAGCATCAATGAATACTTTTATAAATTTTCTTGTATAACTTAATAGCATATTTTCTGTAAAAGATTGCAGAATTCCGATAGCAATCACGCATCTTTAGAGCTCGAGTATTTAGTACAGGAAATTGAGCTTCTACGAACAACGGAAAACTGTTAAGTATCTGTTCTTATCTATTCTTTGCACTTCAATAAAATGTTAAGTTTAATATAATAAAAAATCTTATTAACTTTACAAATGTCAAAGTTACTTTAAGCTTTTTGTAAGTTCTCGATCGTTGATAACTTTGAGTTGATAAGAACCTATGAAGTTATTATTTTTACATAATCTTAAAAACAAATTATAAACATGTAAACTAACACTCAAAATGTTACTTTTATCAATAATTTTAAAGATTATATAAGAAAATATTCAAATTAGTTCAATAATCCCATGTAATAAATTTATCTAAAAATGTTGTAAATAAATTGAAAACAGCAGGAATTTCATTATTCAATGTTTAAATCTATATATATAATAAAACTGTAAAGGGGGTAAAATCTGTACATTGAATATAAACTAAAAAAAACACTTCAGGGGGACTTAATACAACTAATAGAAGGTAAAAATATGATTTTTGGAATTCTTGTCTGTCTGTCTGTTGTGACTCTTTAACTCAAAAACTACTGGACAGATTTAAATGAAACTTCTTTTGTTGCATAGCTATTAGTCTTCGGCAACATATAGGCTATAATTTATTTTGATAGTCCGAATACCTGATGTGAGACCCTAGCAGCCCGCCTAATCTAGAAGAGATATCAATACAACGAATTAGGAAAACTTATTCAACGTGATGAGCATTTTCTGTTGACATAAAAAAAAATTGGATCCAATGTGGAACCCCAGTCACCCAGCTAAACTTTATTTCATATAATTCGTCAGTCGTCTTAAAATAAATTATTCTACGTAATAAACATTTGTTTTGACGTTTACGTAATACCATAATTATTATTTAAAATGGTTCAACACCAAATGATATAAATTTAAGTAAATATTTTTAATAAATATATACAAATGAAATAAAATTTAAAAAGAAAATCCATAAATCGGTAACATATATGTGTACCACAGATAAAAAAAATAATCTTATAATTTTGAGGCCCGTTGTGGCGCAGTGGCACAAGCACCGGACTGTATACACGACAGGTTCTGAGTTCGATTCCTACTTGAAGAAATGAAATATTTAATATTTTCATTACCTCACTCTGGAAGGAGGCAAAA
>JAEBDU010002125.1:0-11963 GCA_016802625.1 Heliconius numata | reverse complement strand
TGCGGAAACATGTTCAATGTGCGGCCTCGAGAGCTCTTTCTGTTTACCTGTTGTATGGAGAATTTATTATAAATAGTATGCAATTTGTTTGGGCGACTTCCTTTTAGCTTCACGCGTAATCCCGCATAATATCCCGCAGGATAGCCGAAGTGAATGTAGTCTTAAGATATTACGTTACCCACGCACCACTAAGTTTCCAAGACATTGTTAACTAAGTGGCCAAACTAAACGTCTCAACTGTCTTGTTATCAGAGCGAGGAATTGCGCAAATTAATTCCTCGAATAGGAATCGAATACACAAAAGTAGCGTCAACAATCAGGCACTGTACTGCTGAGCCACAATGTTGTTTTCTATTATTTACTATGGTTGATGCTTAAGTTTTGGGCCGTCATAACTCAACGACGCGGCGCGATTTCCACTCGAGGGTATGTTTTCATTTCCTCCCGCTGATAACAGGAGAAAGCGCAGCGTAAATCGAAAATGGGGCAAAATGTGTAAAACGGAATGTCTTAACGCTTTAACGCCAAGTTCCCTTTACCTTGCTAAATACGGGATACGAAGAAAGCGAGGACTAAAGACGAAATAAGGATATATTTTTTTACTTAAAATAAGTAATGATATTCGAAGAAAAACCCAACAAAGAAAAACAAAGGTACCTCCTGTATAGTATAATGAACTCCAACTCAATATGAAAGGTAAATATATTAGGGTTCCACAGAAAAATGGAATCGAACGTAATATTTTTTTACTGTTTCATACTGTATCTGTACAGAAGGAAACTAGTGTTAAGACACTCTGTATAATAGTTTCGGCCCAACTTTCGAGATATGAAGTGCAAATAAATATAATCGATCCCTCGAGAGTGGGGATTGAATTCACATCTATCGCATTGACAGCCAGAAATACGGAATTTGAATGTTATGTAATCGTTAAAAATATCTTTGATTTAAAATTTACCTCAAAATCTAACCAAATATATGTATTGGATTTCCCAACTACGTTAATAATATATACTCGGTGATGGTTTATATTTTGACTATTTTCATTCAACTTATACATATATATCTATATATATGTATATATAAAATCCAAAGGTCACTCACTCATCACGAAATCTCAGAAACTACATGTGCTAGGAATCTCAAATTTTGCATAGGAGTTACTTATAGGACGTAGGTGCTCGCTAAGACGGGAATTTGCATTATTCGACTTCTAAGGGGTTGTTTTTAGGGTCGAAAGTTTGTATGAAACTTCGTTACTACAAATGCTAGGAGTTTCAAATTTTGCATAGACGTCACTAGGACGTAGTCATGGAGACAGAAATTAATAATAACATAGTTGACGCGGGTGAAACCGCGAGCGGGCCGCTAGTATATTTGTATATATAAATATACAAATGCTATGTATAATTTGTCTTTTAGTTTAGGAGAAAATTATGCATATATAAACTAACAAGCATACCTCATTACGAAACTTTGCACACGTGCTAGGAAACCTACACTCAACTGTTATCTAATAAGAACAATATCATCTAATGTTCACGCGCGTACATGTCAAATAAATGTTAACCTCTGTCTTTAAGGTCGGTTAAGAAAAAGGTCCTTTTATAGGGTACCTAATAGTTTTAGTCTTTCAACATAATAAACGATGAGGATGCATTGCCTTTAAGACATCCGAAGATACGATACTTTAGATGCGACGAAAATCCCATATTACAACGCTCAGGGAAAACCCTTGGGTTGAAGATCAATATAAAATGTTCGTCTCAACATGTTCATTAGCTTCTCAATGCATCCCGCACATAAGAGAGTAGGCAGATGGAACCTGGGAACCTTCTTCCGCTCTCCACCGAATACTGGAGACCTTGCGTGTTGAGTTTTTTTTGCACTGAACTTCGATGTTTTGTGCTGTATAACATCAGGTTAGATTTCATTTTATTATCAGTTTCGCGCTGTCTCCCATACAGATAAAGACACTTCCCATTTTCGAGACATTTCCTTTTGGAAATGTATATGAATATTTTCTCCCTGTAGAAGAAATGAAAATATTTCATTCCTGGAGCTGAAATCGAACTCACAACCATCGTGATAGCAGTCAGATGTATCGCTGCGCCACTATGGCCTCTATAACATGTATTTATAATGATCGCATATATTTATCTAGAAAGTTCCACAAGCCAGGCCTAGTGCATCCAAGTGTGTCTTCACACTCTCTACAGATGGGCCGTGTCCACTGTACCTACACTGTATAGTGCATACAACACGACCGGCGAGTCGTGGCCGCTGTCGCATTGGTCACTCGCATTTGTGAAGAAAATAATAAGAACTAAGTAAAACTCCTAAAATTAAATCCCTCTACAGCTAACTCCAGGGTGACCATGACTCGACGGACGTACTGCACTTGTACAGCGTTGTTGGACCGTGACCTGTGGTTATAGAGAGAGTCGGCTAGCCTATTGATGCTTAAAGAATAGTTCGAAAAGTGTGGATTCGGTTCTTATTTAAGGTCTATTAGATATTTAGTGACTCTATTAGTATATTTCATGTACGAGCCTGTTTATAATAAAGACAAGTTACTTATTAGTCGTTTAGAAGCGTAGATAATTAGAGATCATTAGAAATGATAAAAAAATCATGTAAAATATGTCAAAAGTTTTGTCTATATATTATTTCTATTACTATATATCTAACACATTTTCTGGGATGAAGGTTAAAATAAAAAAATAGAATCTGAACCCAAAATCCATCCATAAATAGCAGTTTCAGTTTATCACTCGAAAGAATTGAATATCTAACATTTTCATTTTCTTGTTCTGGTAACGAAGCAAAAAGAGGCGTTGAGTTCCGCCACTCAACACGCAACGTCTCCCGAATTCAGCAAAAAATGAAGAAGTTGAATTGAACCCACAACAATCACATTTAAAATTTTATCGAATTCTTTAAATTTACTTTCTCACACAGACGAAGTCACAGGCACCGCTAGTCAACAGAACATCCAACGGGCGTCCTAAAGTATTTAAAAGTAACCCTATATTAGATGTAATATATCGAGGTGTAAATCTGTCCGCGCGGGTGTGGTAGCCCGCTGTGGTGGTGGGGATTTACGACCAGCGCCACCACTATTTATTGGTGCGTCTATTTATGAGACTAATTGTTTTAAGGCTTAAACTATTTCTTGTAACTTGAAGCTGGTTTGGTTTGCCGTTTAGAATTTGCTTTACATTATATTTTTATTTCCTTAGGATTTTTCGTTATTTTAATTATAGAAGGAGGTCGCCGTCTTTTGTTCTCGTTGTTTCATTTAATTTAATACTAATGAGGCCTAGAGGCTGTCCTTGGTGCACAATCGTGCGACTGTATATGCTGTAGGTAGTGGATTCAATTCCGATTCAATGAAATGAAATATATAATATTTTCATTTCCTCGCTCCGATAACGACACAAGGTGCGGTGTTGAGCTCCACCAGTACTCCAGTTTCCTTCTTTATCTTTTTTCGTTTACGCACGCACGCCCCTGTGCCACAATTGGCCTCAAATATAAAAAATGTTCACACCTAAAATATGTTACATATCAAACACAATTTATTCGGTCGTCGTAAAGCTATCGCCGGCCGCCGGGCGCGCCGGTCAGTGCTGGCGCACCGCGAGGAACGGAATGGAAAATAAATATATTTTAATTTATACATTAAATGTTTATATGATATGGAAATTGATTTTTTTGCTTCATGCTGTATTCTACGAGTACCTAGTGTTAAAACACTCCGTTTCCATTAAGACACATCTGTTCCCCACTTTCCGCCGAATTTTGGAGGCAATGCGTGTTGAACTGCTTGGTGGAACTCAACGCCGCGCACACTGGAAATGAAAACATTAAATATTTCATTCTAACGAATGGGAATCGAACTCACAATCGTCGTTTACAATCGCACGCTCATATCTCGCTAATTTTACTTTAATAGCTTATTTCGCGGAGATGAACGTATAATGTAGTTACCTTAACCTTTGTGGTTGTAACATCCTTTGAAGGATAAACCCAAATTTTATTACTAAGAATTAACTCTTTAATAAATGGCTTATTTTTAATTATAGTTTATATTATTTTTTAGTAATTTATATTATTTTCTATATTATACAGCGTGATGCTGAATGAAAATATAAAATATATAAATTATCTCTTGCAATTGTATTGCAAAGCGCAGTGTTGAGTTACCTTACTGACACACACATATATTAATAGCAGGTTCACTTTGTCTCCTGTACAATCCTGAAATTGGTTCGTAAGCCTAGATGGGCGATTCCGAATCGCACTTAATCGGTTTTTATTTTATATTTTAAAACATATGTTAAATTACATTATTTTATACTAAATTTTTTGTGACTATATTTTCAAGTCACTCTATAGGCAATTCTCTATCTATTTCGAAAATATTACTTCTTAAATTGCGGAACTTAACGCAGTTGACTCATACAATTATGTCATAATGGCGCCCACGATGCTTAGGTATATACTAAGTTGAATATTCCAGGATCGTGCTAGGAATACTATAAATACTAAGCTCTACGTGAACTATTTGAATCGTTCTAAGCATTTGCATTTAATATATTGAAGTTTATTTGTTTCTCGCCTACTTTTCTGTATTAGCGATATTTTTATTTTTACATTTCACCCTGAATCCCGCATATAACCTTCGTTAAGACACTGATAGCTATTTAAGCCATTAGAATTTTTAAGATAAGAAACCGACTTCCACCGAATCTCATAATCAGAACCTAACGGAACTCTCATCAAACTACCCTTGAAGTGTATCCTTTCCAATAAAAAAGAATAATCGAAATCGGTTGGCGTGATATTGAGTTATTTGTCCATTTGTCGCGATTTTCTTATAACATTGTCTGAAATGGGCTAAATTAAAAATAATGGTATTTGTGCGGAACCACATGGGAAATACCAGCTTTCAAATAAAAAAAGAATCATCAAAATCGCTTCTGAGGTAACAAGCATAAAAAAAGCACAGTCGAATCCTCTCCCCTTCTTTACAAAAGTCGTTTAAAAAAGTAAGGTATATGTAGTTTTTTTTATTTCAGCTCCACGCTGTATCCCGCAATTAACAGTGACGTAACTCAACACCGTGATTTCGCTCGAGTGCAATCGAACCTACGTTTATCATACAACCTGTTATGTTTATAACCGCTCGCTTGTGCCACTGCGCCACATCTGGCCTCACATCTTTAGTAATATACAAATAAGGAACTCTTACTATTTATTTAATCTTCGCATAATTAAATCATAAAAAATAAGAAAACAAGGAAAATAATAAAAATAGATTTTCCTATCAAGTTTCGAGATGCGATGCTAATTTACAGCAGCGACCTTGCTCTGTAAAGACTATCGATGTATTCACGATAGCAAAATATGAATCTAATTTTTACATTTTTAACGAATTTCATGTAGCTCATGTTTTGGCCTATTTAAATATTTTTTTTTAACGAGAAGCTAAAAAAAATATTTAAGTATCCCGCACGTAGGAGAGTAGGCAAAAGCAAACTAGGAAATTTAGACACTCCGTTCCTCATTACGACACTTCCATTCTCCACTTTCCGCAGAATTCTTAAGGCATTGCGATTGAGTGGGCTTTGCCTCGTTACCAGAGCGACCAAGTGGGAATCTGTTGGCTCACCTATTACTACACAGATATACCTTTCTCGATAAATGAACTGCCCAATACACAAGATGTTTGTTATTCAAACAAGCAGTTCCTGAGGTTAACGCGTCCAACCAATTAAACTCTCCGGTATTATAATATCTATTAGTACAGATTGTAATAATTGCACTTCTGTAGACTAATCAATTAACCAAACACGTGCGTCAGTTAGAGGAAAATACATGTATGTGCACGACAGATTAACACCAGAATAATTATTATTATATGTCCACAGTAATGTATGGTAATGAGGATAAAAACTAGTTATTATAAATTATATGGAAAAGGCTAATAGTCCAGCTGTTAGTTATTTAAAATTACATTATTGAGAGATAATTGTAATTATATCTAGTCACGGGAACGTAACGGTGACTGTAGGAAAATTGTTTTTGTAATGATTTTGTTTATATAATTTGAATTGTTCGGCTTGTATGTTAATTAAGTGCGGCGTTGAGCTCCACAAATTTGGAAACCTAAGAATTGGTAGTTAGGATTGTATTTCTCAACTTCACGCTGCATCCCGCACACAGCAGGGTAAACAGAGGGAACCTAGTGTTAAGACACTCCGTTCCAACGCACCGCCCGATTTTCGAGACATTCCGTGCTGAATGGCGGAACGCGACACCACATTTAGGCTAATTTTTTTTTTAAATATAAATATTTCTTATTATGACTACGAACCCGAAACCACCGATCAGTAATTTTACAATGCGGAAGTATAAGAATAAAAGCATACATTTTTTAAAGTTATTATTTTTGCACTCTACCATTAAAAATTTATGTGAAATTATAATAAAAATGAATAGCCCGTAAAGCCAAGTTTTAATTTGAAACTTTTAGAAGCTTTCAGCGAGTTCTGATAGTTAGTTGTTTGTTCAGTGAATTTTTTTGTATAAAAAATATATTTATTGTGATAAAAATCTGCTGAGTTTATATGGAAACTGAAATAATTTCAATAATAATAATAATAATATAAATAAATAAATAATATTTAATCCAATTCAAGGATATTTAAGCTGAAAAATTCACAGAAATCCAATTTGAGTGGCAATATTCACTTTGCCGCACTTTGTATTGCTACCAGAGCGAGGAAATGAAGATAATTCATCACCCCGAGAAGAAATCGAACCCACATCCGTCACGTTTACCGACAAACGATGCAGCGCCATGAATGCCTTAAAAAATTAGTATTAGAGTTCAAATAATAAAATAATAACCCCCATTAAGACTTTTTTCATAAACACTTACCCTTGTATATACATATATGAAGGTAAGCTCGATATGAAGTGAGCGTGCGATCGCTTCAGCTGCTTTCGCGCGACTGAAAGCTTCCCGAAGTAAGCTCTTTCAGTTCTATGAATGAAGTGAGCTTTATCAGAAACGATTCTTATTAGATTATAGTAAATTTCGTACTGAAGTTATTTAGTATGGTGTTTTGTACTAAAAAATGTACCAATGATGGCGATCAAGATCATAGCAAGGGAATGATTTCTTTTAAAAAAAACAGGTTTTACTCACATATCCCAGATTAAAGAAACCTAGTGTTAAGACACTCTGTTCCTCTTGTACTTTAGAGGGGATCGAGAGCACTGCAGCCGTCGTGCTTACAATCGACTTTTAATTATTTTCCTGACCCCCAACCGAGTGGGGTAGTGAAAAGAAGGCTCGCTTTTCTATCTACCTCGCTATATGAGATGCGTGAAGAATGTTTTTTGATTTAATTAGATTTGACAGCATATTTTAGTAAAAAATACACATTTATTGTAAGTCGGTTGTGGTTTGATTTCCACCCGAAGGAATGAATTATTTATGTTTCCTCATCACCCGCACATAGTAGGGCAGGCAATCCCTTTGCCTAGAGTTAAGACACTCCGATCCCCACTATAAGTATAGTTCATATGTAAAATATTGAATACTATTCATAGTGAGATTAAGCTACACTTCAATATAAGTATAAAATACATATGTAATGTATATTATTATATACATAACTAGTGGCCCGCTCGCGGTTTCACCCGCGTGAACTATGTTATTATTAATTTCTGTCTCCATGACTACGTCCTAGTGACGTCCATACAAAATTTGAGACTCCTAGCATTTGTAGTAACGAAGTTTCATACAAACTTTGGACCCCAAAAACAACCCCTTAGAAGTCGAATATTGCAAATTCCCGTCTTAGCGAGCACCTACGTCCTATAAGTAACTCCTATGCAAAATTTGAGATTCCTAGCACTTGTAGTTTCTGAGATTTCGTGATGAGTGAGTGACCTTTCGATTTTATGATGATTTTTTTTATAGATGAGAATAGTAAAAATAGTATCGTTATTACAAATTATGTAAATACAAAAAGCGACGCTCTAACAAAGGCTAAACAAAAGCCAGCTTTAATTTTCTTTGTTCTGGAGATTAACGGAGATGGAAAAAATAATGACTACATTGTAGAGTCTGTGCTCTGTTCCAATAGTGCTTCACGAACGTTGTTGATCTAGTTTTTATATATTTATCTTATCTCTTATCTTAACCAACTTCTAAAATAGGAGGTTAACAGTTCGACATGTATGTCTGTATGTGGTATTGTTGGAATTGAATAATATTAGAGTATGTTGTTATATCAAGGATCCCAGCCCGTTCGCTAAATATTTTAAACTAAGTTTATATATGTTTGTATGTTTCTCCAGAAAATACACATATATTGCAATTTGAAGTCCTTTTTGTTTTTATTACGTTGTATAGTAAAATTTTAAAAGATCCATCCACGTATCTCTCTCTCTATAGTCTATAGGTATTGTTTCTTTTTATTTTCTAATATTACATTTCTTAAATTTCTAACAAATGTACTACTAATATAATTTTCACTGGTATATCAAACAAAATAGCCATAGCGTTTATCACTCCGTTCTCTCTGGCAACTCCGCTCGGCTAGGGATAAAGCAGAAAGCAGTAAAAAAATATAAAAAATTAAACAAGAAAAAAAGAAAAATGAATCAACAATCTGCATAAGCTCTAAGCTAAGCACAGACTAAACAATACATTATAGCAGCTTTCATTTCAATCTTTACACAAATCCTAATAAAGTATACAAGAATGTGATCGACGTGACGCGTGACGTGACGTTACCCTCTTTACGAGTGTCAACTTTAGTTCAGTGACATTCACATCTCTGACAATATCTGTATTTACACGATAAATGAAACTTTCATAGTAAATTGTAAGGATTTTAGTGAAATTATCTACCAAATTGTATTGCTCATTTGGAATAGTACATACTATAAGTACCTACTACTACTTTACGTAGTTTGAAGCCAGTTGTGGGACAGAGGTAAAGGCGACGGGTTGTGAGTTCGATTCCCACTCGAGAAAATGAAATATTTAATATTAGCGTCCAATATCTCCAGAATTCAGCGGAAATAGGAGAACGGATATTCCGTTCTTTCTAGGTCCTTAACACTAGGTTCCCAGGTTCCTTTTGTCTACCCTGCAGAATTGATCCCATGCGGTGTAATAGATAGGCAATAATTTTAACCGCAATCTGTAAATATCGTGTAAAGTAGAACATTTCAGTCGCATCACTCCTGAAGAACGATATAAATCAATGAAGTCATATTTTATTAATTCCACTACAGGAGGTTCTCGAAATGAGGTCACCCCGAGGTCGGCTAGGTGGTAGGTGCCGTTACGTGTCCTTTTTCGGTTAAAAATTTAATGTCGTGTGAATTTGGTACTAAAATTGAGTACCACGCAACAGTAAGCTTACTGATTTCTTATCTTTTTTTATTTAAATATCATCAGCTTCACGCTGTATCTCGCACACAGCAGGTAGGCAGAGGGAACCTAATGTTAAGACACCCCGATCCAGACTTTCCGCCGAATTCTGGAGGCATTGCGTGTTGAATGGCGGAATTCAACGCCGCGCTATGCCTTGACACCAGCGCGAAGAAATGGAAATATAAATATAGATCATCATTTCATCTCCTCGAGTGATGATCGAACCCACGTCAGGTCGATTTTACAGTCACACTTGTGTCCCTACGCTACGACTGGCGTCAAGTATAAATGGCAATTAAGACATTTAAATACAGAAGTTTATATAAATGTATAAAAAAACAGTTAAAATTATGTATAATTAACTAACTTTTAACAGAAAATTAAAATTTAAGTAAGTCAAGGTCTAGACATAAATCAGTTCATAAATCGTCTTGTAATTAGTCGCGTTAACAAAATTATTTGATAGTATGTCATCATTTTGTATGAGTATCTTATTAATATTTTATTGAGGTCTTTTGGATGGGGGTTCGATTCCTACTTGAGGATATGAAATTTCCACCACTTAACACGTAATGCCTCCTGAATTCAGCGGAAACTAAGAAACGAAAGTATCTTAATGGGAACGGAGTATCTCAACACTAGATTCCCAGGTACCCCCTACCTACTCTGATATGTGCAAGATACAACATAAAATTAAAAAAAAAACTTATTAATATTATAATTTAAACAAAGACCGTCATAAAGCTAAAACTTATGTTATTTTCACAATCTTTAACAATTGAGGGGCAGAATTCAACGTCCTGATGTCAGAGTGAAAAAATGAAAATATGATTTACCCCGAGTGGGAATCGAACTAACAACCGTCACGTTTGTAGTAAGACGCAGAGTTACTGCGCCACGATGGCCTCAAACTATACCTATTTAATGTTAGGTATTTGTTGCTTGAAATATTACCTCTAGAGACAAGTGAATATTAACAAACTTAGCAAATTTCTGACTTTGATAAAGACGGACAGACAGACGTTGCTCTATTAGTTCTCAGTCGGTATACCGCTAAATTAATATTCAAAGATCGTTTACCTATTCTTGTGCGAAAGGAATAGACGGTTGCGGGTTCGTTTCCAGTCGGGGGGACGAATTATTTTTATTTTCTCGTTCTCCTAAAAAGAGAAAACAGTGTCTTCGCGTCTTAATACTGGTATCCATTAGATGGGGTATATAGCGTGAGGCTGGTCATACCACGTGGTCCAACACGAACGTCTCACGTTGGATAATCTATGAAATTATCCAAATTACACATATCTACTGAAAATCACATGTAGCGGAGCGTGTGTGGATTTGTGAGGCCACTGAGCCGTTTACGTTATATAATATAATAGAGATATATTATCTATTTCTAGAAGATTTGGATAGAAAATAACTCGAGGATTTCTTTTATTTTTAAAATTCATATTTATAGTTTCGAATGTACCTAGTGTGAAACTAGTAGTACCTAGTTCTAGTTCCGCATAAACTTTGAAATACCTTATGTTGGGTGCCATTGAAAAAACGAAAATCGAACCTTTATTTTTGTTACAAGAGCAAGGAAATGAAAAATAGCTCGTCTATATCGAACTCACAACCCTCGCGTTTATCAGTCAGATGTTATGCCGGTGCACCACGACCTCTTTATCAATATTGCATTATATTGCATTTTTTCTTTTTTCATAATAAACCGTACGCTGAATATGAATAGCAGCGAAATGAAGTAAAATATATTTTATTAAGCGAGAGCGCATCGCGATCCACACTTATATTTTAAAATGAAATTGCTCTAAACCAGTGTTTCCCAACATGGGGTCCACGCCCCAAAGACTAATAGCTATGCAACAAATGAAACTTCTTTTGTTGCATAGCTATTAGTCTTCGGCAACATATAGGCTACAATTTATTTTGATAGTCCGAATACCTGATATGAGGCCCTAGCAGCCCGCCTAATCTATAAGAGATATCAATACAACGAATTAAGAAAAGTTATTCAACGTGATGAGCATTTTCTGTTGACATAAAAAAAAATTGGATCCAATGTGGAACCCCAGTCACCCAGCTAAACTTTATTGCATATAATTCGTCAGTCGTCTTAAAATTATTCTACGTAATAAACATTTGTTTTGACGTTTACGTAATACCATAATTATTATTTAAAATGGTTCAACACCAAATGATATAAATTTAAGTAAATATTTTTAATAAATATATACAAATTAAATAAAATTTAAAAAGAACATCCATAAATCGGTAACATATATGTGTATCACAGATAAAAAAAATTAAATTCTTGGCGCAGTTTTGTGGCGCAGTGGCACAAGCACCGGACTGTATACACGACAGGTTCTGAGTTCGATTCCTACTTGAAGAAATGAAATATTTAATATTTTCATTACCTCACTCTGGAAGGAGGCAAAATTAATTTTATAATATCAAAACAATATACGAAATATCTTCTTTTTTATAAAAA
>JAEBDU010002112.1:0-14487 GCA_016802625.1 Heliconius numata | reverse complement strand
AAATTTTAGTTGCGACCGCGCCTGCACGTACCATACTACAATGATTGATATTCGTAATTGCATTCTAAACTAATTTCACGGCAAAATTTTAATTAAGCAGCGAAATAACTTCCTATTGACAGTGTTATTATTTAATCAAAATTTCATATAAATATTAATTATAAATGATAGTAGTTGTGTTGTTACTGTCGACGGTATGTAGGGCTTTGATAATGAGTGAGTATTAATATACTGAATATGAAAACGTTTATTCCTATATGAATACTGGTTAGTTGGCTAGTCCATTTATCGAAGGTTAACCCTTTAAAATTATAATAAATTATATTATAATAACTTATAGATATACGCAGGGCATTCATATCAGCAGACTCTCCTAGCACCCTATTCCTGGTCCACACGCAGGCACCTAAATCCTAATATGCTATAAGCGCCTACGAACACATTAGGAGCAAATACCGGTTTTTTGTACATACATTATTAAAAATAAATTGTTTTTGTTGTAACTTTGCTATATTATATTCGTAGGCACTTGTGATTTATTAGGGTTTATACTAATCTGGTAAAGGTCCAGGTCAGTTCTATTATTATTCGCAAGAAAATATAAAAAAATGAACTAAGAAAAACCAAAGTAACCACCACCAAAACTCCATATTACATCTACTATTAGGTTGGGTACCAGTACCTACATCAAGAATTTAAACAAATAACATATTTATGAATTGAACTTACTTCTTTAATAATAAACTCTGCTAAGATATTCCGTTCCAGTTTTTCCAAATAAATTTGATAAATTATTGCAGAAAAAGATTGTTTAAACGATGAAATACATAAATCGTGTTCCTTTTACGAGGAATACACTTGTTGGGAGACGCAGGACTTGAATAAGAGAGTCAAAACAGCACCGAAACGACTTCCCCATTGTAAATCTGGATGTTTTTGCAAGTACGATAGTTTATTACCTATACATTTATTTATATGGAATAAGTTAAATGAGCCATAGCAATTTATCCCCCAGTTCTCCTTCTCTAGACAAACTGTAATGCAGTTAGGAAGTGTAGACCAAAGTCCAATTTAGGCGATGCTCTATCAATAATATATTGGAGAACATGGGCTCATTAAAAGTCACTCGGGCATATTATAATATAGATATGTAGTTGATGATTTGATACCAATTATTAATTATTTTCATATTATTTTAAATGATATCCATATAGAAAGAGCCCTATGACAATCTAAAAACGTAGTGTTAAGACAGTCTGTTCCCATTACAACATATTCCGTTCCCCACTTATTCCAAATTCTGGAGGCTTTGCGTGTTGAGTGGTGGAACTTCTCTATTCTACTAACTTGTGTTATGTTTCTATCCTGCAATGTGCCTACAAGAAATATTTGTTGAAATATGAAGAATTTCACGCGCAAAATAAAGTTATTTTATAGCGCAAATATTGTATTTAGAAAAAATAAATAAATTATCAATATCTCGAAGACGGTCAAATTTCGAAATATGAATATTTATTAATATTTACGAAAGTAAAAATAGTAGAAATGACATTTTCGATTTATATTACTTTGGCTATCGATCTACTATGGCATTAAATTCTGCCACTGACACATGGAATGCTTAGCAAATTCAGTGTGCGTGGGGAACGGAGTGTCATAGCACTAACTTATGTCTACCCAGAGTTAGGCACATTACTATACCATTAAAGTGTTATGTAATTACAAATACCTGTAATCTGCACATATGTAGGCGTACATGTATATTATATATCAACTTTCAATTTCAAAGCGCTCTGAACAATTCGAAGTTAATATTTGTTTTACTGGTTCAATGCGGGCTGTAAATAGTCATGCTTTTGTCAAATTAATGTCATGATGAATTTAACTTTTGGGTTACGAGCAACAGTTAGTTCATTTAAAGTAAAGAAAATATTTCCTAGAGTATAGTGGTCAAGGCGCGGTGGCTGTTGGTTCGATTAACATTCGGGAAAATAAAATATTTCATATTTTTATCTGCCTCGTTAAAGCAAAACGAGGCATAGTTTCGCCACTGTACACGCAATACCTTGAAAATTTGGCGCAAAGTGGGGAATGGAATTGTCTTAATGGGAACGGATTATTTTAACACTAGGTACCCAGGTTCTCTCGAAATTTAGAAAAAGTGGAAGAGTTGAGACATGACATTCACCTGCTGCCACTAGGCCCTGTACTCCGTTATACGGGTAATATATATAAATATTTCATAAGTTATATTCATAATTTTTATAATTATTTGATTATTTGTATTTTGTAGAAGTGACATGGTGCGTTCTTATCCCAACGGCAGATGTGTGCCAACAATGGCATGTAAAGATCTAGAAATTCAGGCCCTTTTTAAAAAAATACCCAGCGGGTTCTCCAATTTTTAAGCTGCCTTTCAAGAATTCAGTGTTCAATAAAATTAAAATAATATAGCAAGAAAGTGTTTTATTTTCGCAAATAAATCATTATATTGATACCTTATAACGCAAAAATTTCAACGTTACTAAAACGTGGAAATTAAATTAAATTGGATTGAACCTACAACCGCCGCGCTTACGATCAGAAGCTGTAACGACAGCCTCTCACAGGGTATTTAGAACCCAATTAATCATATTCAATGTTATAGCTTTTAAATACGGCTTCGCCCGCGGGGCCGAACGGAAATTATTTTGTACATACAAATGACATATTCTAAGAGTAGTTAGGTACAATAGGTTAACATCAGAATCGTTAAAGTAATATTCCAATTCTAGTTAGTAGTACCGGAGATTCGCGTTTTCAGGTTAAAATTCTTCAGATTTAATCTAGTTATAACTTCAAATTTAATTTTAAGGAAATAACAAGGATCATAATATCTATGTATGTATGTATGTATGTATGTATGTATGTATGTTTACTAGTTGATCTCTATACTCTCCCTAAATAATGTCAGTAAAAATAAAAAAAATGAATGGAAACTTAAGATTAAAATATATATTTTTTTACCTTTCGCAATATAAACAGCAGCACAAACGGACAAACCTATCACCAAATAACACAAAGTGATTCTCAACATAGTGATTATATTATAGAAAATTATAAGTTCTTATAGAAAATTTAATTATATTATAAAGTATTATATAAACGACTTTATCTAACAAAGTTACCGGCTATTATGAGAAATGAAACTATTATGCCTTTGACCTTTGTAGCCGACTTGCTTTTATAATTATAAAGAAATAATTGTGACATCCTTGAATGTAACGGATCATTGATTTGGTTCTAGATTAAACTATTATTTTTTATTTATATATAATAGGCTGTGGCGACGCAATGGCACGAGGTGTGATTTTAAACGCCTCTATTGTAGGTTCGATTTCCGCTCGCAGGAATGAAATATTCAATAAAATTATTTTTTTTTGCCTCGCAACTAGCAATGTTTTCAGAATGCGACGGAAACTGTTGAACTAAAGTGTCTTAATGACTGTGTTAACACTAGGTTCCCAGGTTCCCTCTGCCTTACCCTGCTATAATCGAGATACAGCGTAGAGCAAAAAAGGAGAACATAGATTTAAACCAACATATATTATCAATAAAGGTATGTAGGTAAGCCAAATAGGTAAATCAGGTAGTTATTACTTCCATTATAGGTAACTATCGTCTCCTATGAGCTATTATATAAGGTTTACATCACAAGCACAACACAACACTGGGTAGTTCAATCATTTAATGCGATTAGATCGCGAGCTTCGTAAATATACAATGTTTGAAGCTTCACATTACATATTACTAGTGTTTTAATGATTAAAATTATATTCACTGAAATTATTATTATTTGAGACCATCATGGCGTATCATATGGCATGAAGACAAAAATCTGGCATTGAGGCCCACTTGACACAAGATGCCTCCAAAAAATCGGCGGAAAGTGGGGAACAGAGTGGCTTAAAATTAGGTTCCCTCTGCCAATCCTGCATACTGATACAGCGTCAAGCTGATTTATTTGTTTGTTATTATTTTTAGCTTCACGCTCTGTCCCGCATATCCCGTTCTTCACTTTTTGCTAAAATTCGGGTTATTGCATGTTTAGTGGCAAAACGTTACGACTCTCTTTATCTTACCAGAGCGATGGAAGTAACTCTTACCTAAGAGTGAGAATCGAATCTACGTCTATGGTATTTACAGTTCTGATCACAATTAAATATACATAATATTGTTTATATTATAATTAATATTATTGTTACTCTAATATTCGTTTCAAATAGGCTTAATTTGTAATATACAATACACTGTGGAAAAAATATTTGGGTACGATTATATGTATAGGTTTTAGTAATCAATAAATTAAAAATATTAAAATCTCATATTAAACTTGGATTCCAAAGAAAATGTGCAAATAATGGTAGCTTAATATAATTCAACATTAACACTAGGTTCCTCTACCTACCCTACTATATATAAATACAGCCTGAGAAGACTGACGAGTATAAATAAGATTATAGAAAAAATAGTAAAAAAAAAGCTTCACGCTGTATCCCGCACACAGCAGGTTAGGCAGAGGGATAATCAAAAATAATAGGTACTCAGCTAGTTGTTACCACTTAAAGAGAGTGCGTCATACTGTCATTTGATTGAACACCACAAACACCGTCGGCCATCAATGTAATAGCGATTTATAATATTACAAAGTTAGACACGTGGTTTGTATTTAATACTAGAAGAGGTTCCTGGTTTTACTTATATATGGCGTACATTTGTTTATTTAAAGATATGATCAACTGTAGTAGAAGCAATGGTTGAGGGTTCGTTTTAGTATAAGAAAAATAGTCCATCTCCTTCTGACATCTTCGTCATGTACCATCATCACCGTTTTCTTGGTACGACTGTAAACCCGACAGGCTATGGGTTCGATTCCGTAACCTATGCGTAGTATAAATATTCCCCAAACTGGAATTGAATTCACGTCCATCATGAAAAGCCAGACAGGTCCCAATTGTACCACAATGTTTAACTAAAACGTTTAATCTGAATATTAAACTATTTTGAACTTTATTTCTAATTAATTAAAATATATTTTCATTTGATAAAATTAGATTTAAAGTTAACATTGAGAAGGCGTACCTTCCATTACCGCGACAATAGACGCTAGGTTAGTTGTAATTAATGGTTTTGTATAATTTTACTTCCAGTATAGTAATATAGGAAATGTTAATTGAATTATACTAGTCAAAGAAAGTTGTTAGAGTTTGAGATGGATTTAAACTATGTATGTGTAGGTTCGTAGTTCAAAATACTATGTTTTGCTCCCTAAACCACCGTTTTTTTAGGGTTCCCTAGTCCTAAGAGCTTTTATTCAAAGCAGTGTTAGCTCTATAGCTCTATATGGTTCTGTATAGGATGCCATTCTTCGTAATGCATACAACTAATAAGTAGGTACATATGTATTATGCTCTTGGTAGTTTCTGTTCATGAAATATTATTTATTTTGACTGCTTGTCTATTGATTATAGCGTGACGTATTATAGTCTATAGCCTTCTTAATAATTGAAGTAACTAAACAAACAATATTCTTTAATATGAACTAGTAGTTCTCGAGATTAGCGATCTCAACCAAACAAACTTTTTAGTTTTGTAATATTATTACAAATTAATACAACGAAAATAACTTAAATTCATCTAAAAAACCCAACCTAAAATCCAAGAATGCTTCAATGACCCACATTACAAGTAGATTGTGAACCCAGCATCCAATTGAACAGATGCACTCTCCCGCAAAAACCAATTGGAGACGACGAAATGCACTACATTCGATTTGTCTACAATAAGATTAAATACGTAGTTCCTGGGAACTACTACTAAATGTTTGATTATTTGTATAAATATATTTTTGTTTTAATATTGAATTTAGTTTCACGCTTATAGCGTATAGCAGGGAAGGAAGGGAAGGGAACCTGGGAATATAGTGCTAAGACACTCTATTTCCGCCGGAAAGCGAGACACTGGATGGAGTAACTCAACGTCGCGCTTTGTTTTGAGAGAAAATGAAAATAAATTATTACTATTATATTCGTTCCCCCGAATGGACTCGAACTTATAACAGAAGCTTCACATCACTATTACTTCAATTCTCTCTTTTTACTGTAATTAATTCATAAATAAGACCGATATACACTGTCACCTACATACATTTACATAATATAGTACAGTAGCGGCGCCCCGCGGCTTCGCCCGGGTGTTTATTTAAGCATATTTTAAGAAAAATTGATTAATTGTTTTCATATGATTATCTTTACCTAAATAAATCGGAATTTTAATTTTTCACGGCAAACGTACTTTCTCTAATCTTAAATTCGGCTCAACTGTTCCGGAGATGAGCCCGGACAAGAACCGAACCGAAAGACATACAGACATAAATTCTAAAATAGTTTGTTTGTATTTCAGTATTATTTTATTATAACAGACAGACCTTCCTATTTTATTTATATATCTAGTTACATAATAAAAAGCCTTATACAATCCTCACAGGTTTCAAAAAGTCACATTGTTTTTAAACACGTGTTAATGCAATATGCATGTCTGTACGTCTCACAGCTAAGGTCCTAAACCTTTCATAATAAATCTAATGTGGGAGGATAAGAATATTCCGCCTTACAAATGTATAAGAAACAAAACGATGGTAGTTCTTATGTATATTTATGAATGAATCTTTTTGGAATAATAAATAGTACGGAACTTTTCGTACAATTTGGAGATATTGTGTGAATGGCTGTAGTCCTCACAAAGCAGGGTAGGCAGAGGGAGCCTGGGAACCTAGTGTTAAGACACTTCCGTTTCCCACTTTCCGTCCTCTTTTAGAGACAGCTTTTGCTTCATTTACCAGAACGCTAAAATGAAAATAGTTTGATCATAATTCATGGGATTGAACCCACTGTTACTGGCTTTGTTTACTTTACTGCATCCTGTTTAAGTAACACGTCAATATGCCACTGGTATAAAGTAAATACAATTTTTCTCATAGTCAAACTAAGTTATCGCCCGTCTAAATTGCATTACGTCTTACATATTCGGTACAAAATAAAAGATATAGAGGATTTATTAGAATTATTTTTTACGACAAGGTAATTCGTGAGCGAGCCTGAGCCCTCACAGTAGCGTTTGGAATGCCAAAACAAAGTCTCTATGATGGTCGACATTAGGGACGTAGTAGGAGAACCTGAGGTAATACGTAATAATACGTAATGTTTAATTTTTACATTTTGGAGAATATCTATACCTTGGCACAGACTTCACACCTATCTGGGCATAATATTAATAAGAATATTAACATTAAAGGAAAGTTTCATTTTAACGTAGTTCTTTTTTGTGAAAATGAGTGGTATTAAGTTATAAAATATATAATTAATTATTTTAGAAAAACTACAAATCAATATAAACACATAAACGATACTTCCTATATGAAAAACTATCACAAATCATGATTATCACATCATTAGTTAAGAAAACCGCTACCGCTCATACCTTGCTACCTCACAAAGCAGGTTACAAGTGCATTCGGTGTATACAGTACACACGAGCAGTTGGTACCCAATGCTTTATTAGATCCAGTCTGGCTATGATGCAGTTCTAAATAGAAATTTCATTCGTACAAAGATTCTACGCTTATTCTATGATTTGATATTGTGAGGGTAGATTGTATTTTATTTATGACTAGACTAGACTAGAAATTTAGTTAGCTGTTGATTTTTATTTTTGTTTGTGTGTTAATAAAGGACTCAAGGAAAGGAAAAATTTTCAAATTTCATTGCAAGATTATGTATTACAAAAATTATGCTATTTTAAAATTGAAATATGCTGTTGTATGGAACAATAATATTTTCACTTAGGAATGGTACACTGAAAAAAAATATTGGATGTATATTTCAAGTAATTTATCATATTAAGTTATTTGAGTTATTTGAGTTTGAGATAATTTAAAGTAAATAAAACAATATTACTTCTAATTTACTTGTTCAATGAAAAGCAAGAAAAACCAAAACTATAATTAATTTTCCGCTTATGTAATAATTAACTGTGTACAACGCCACGATTTGGCTTTAATTTCACTTTTTTATTGTCATCTTTCTATATTATATTTCCTTAGTTTGAACCCTGAACGGTTTACATAAATAATGTATACGTTGTCCCGTAAAAGAATAACGCTCCATAACTTAGCTGTTCACGGGCATATCGGCATTCCGCATTCCAAAGAGTTCAAAGGAATATTTAATAAGAAATCTGTTTTTCAAAAGACATCTATCTATTTTATATAATAATAAGAAATACTAGTATTTCGCTCTGAAACGATATAGTGCAGCGTTGAGCTCCGTCACTCGACACGTAATGTCTCAAATTCTGATATAATGGACGGAGCTGTATACCGGTCAAAACATAAGAGGAACTATATTTTTTATAATTTACGTACCTACTATTATTTGATCTACTGAACCAATACTTCAGCAAAGAGGTTATCGCATATTTGCAAACATTCATAAATACAAAAGACTACCGCTTACGGCTTTAATAAAAGATTCCTGCATACTCGCAGGGAATGCTCGTCGAGCTCAGGGAGTTCCGCGCTCGCAGCCGCTCAGTTATTTTCCATTCATTTACTAGTACTAAAACGTGACTGTAAATGCAAGAAGCTGTGGGTTCGATTCTCACTCGAGGAAATCAAATATTTAATAATTTCATTTTTTCACTCTGCTATTAAGGCATTGCGGAACACAACACCGCAGTTTCCCTTGTCACCAAACCGAAGAATTGTAAATTTTAATTATTAAGCCCCCTGAGTGGGAATCGAACCCACCGTCGTCCGTCACGTGCGCTGCTTCACATTAAATATTCTATCTAAAACGTTCTATCCATCTCTATTAGAGTGCGCGTTACGCCTAGTTTAGTTTAGGTTTACGTCAATTATGCATGGCTTTCCATAAAATGGGTGGTGACAATAGAATAGTGCATATATAATACGATATATGTATAATGACGGTATAAATGTATTATAATTCACATAAACACGTGTATAGATAGGTGTATGGTGGAAGTTGAAAGCGTTGGGCGGTTTATTATTAGCTTTGTTGTTCGTCCATCTGTCTGTTAAGCACCTTTATCTTAAGAGCGCTTCAAGATGTCGAAATTCAAACTAAATACTCAGATCTACGGTCCTTTGATTTCCTGAAAGAGTCGTATTTCTATATTTATTAGAAAAAAATGGCCATTTATATCGCAAAAAATGCTTCTTGACACTATAAAGGGAAAATTATTAGGGTACTGACCTAGAATTATGAAATTTCGCAGCTAGTATCTACAGGTAGAAAACATAGCCTAAAAAAGGGGAACAAAATTTGGTAGAGCCGCTAATTCAAATACGGTATCAGATGAAAAACCTCTGGCTAAGCTAAGCTTGAATTTCAAAAAAATCCTCCAATTTTTGTACGGAACCCTCGGTGGGCGAACCCGTCTCTTGCGCTTGTCTATTTTCTCTATAAATAAGTAGATTACCTAATAGTGTTTCGTTGAAATGAGAATGTGAACCAGTAACTACAGTCAATACACTGTATTCTCCTACAAACTAACCCATAACCGTGCAGTTACGATGACGGAAGGTGAAAATGCACTAAATTATCATATCGACGTCATTGTCCTGGTGCACTCTGGAGCACGTCCGCTTTGTAATGTTACATGAATTATGTTGATCACCTCATTGTTAATATTGAACCTCTTAATTAACCTTATTTTTTTATAAAAGCTGCTGAAAATATTGCGGGTTCGATTCTCAATCGAGAAAAAGAAGTATTTAATATTTTCACGATGTGGATGGTGGGAGAGGATATACACTGTAGATGGTCTTTTTTGAAGGTACCCATGTGATATCGACCTGGAAACACTGCCGCAAATAGGCCATTCCTCAGATGTGTGGCTTATGGAAGGAAGTTCCTACTAAACTGCACAGTTATAGTAGGTGTTACTACATTGCACCAGATGAGAGATGCGTGAAGTACCCTCTTGCTAGAATAACACTTTAACCTTAGCTTCACGCTGAATCCCTAGCGGGGTAGCCAGAGATAACAGAGCGCCAGACGCTACGGTCTCTACATTCCTCTTTATGCCTCGTCCACTGTCAACAACCTCTTTATACATGCCGTCAACATGCTTTTTACGTCATGCTTCCTCCAGTTATTTGTTTGCTCCTGTTTTGATATTGTGTTTTCGAAGGTTAACTGAGGTATCCCTCTACATCTCTTACTGATCATTTGTCCATCTTAAACAGCTATAAATTACACTGTTAATTTGTTAAAAGTATTGATCTCTAGAAAAATAGTGACATAATCTCAAAATGAATGTCAACACTAGTGTCAGTGTAACTAGAACATAAAGCAACAATAAGTAATTACTTGGTCTGGAGCCAAGTGTAATATCTGTTTAATTTTAGATAATGTGGCTTTCACTTGAGGCCGTTGTGACTCAGGGGCACAAGCGTGTGACTGTAACGCGACGGTTACAGGTTCGATTCCCATTCGAGGAAAAGAAGTATTTATTTAAATTTAAATGTTCATTTTTTCAGTCGGATGTCGGTGTCTGTTATTAAAAGACGAAAATAATCCAGGTTAGTAAAAAATAGATGTGTATCAAGCGAGCAAAGCCGCAAGCTGGTTGCTAATCTATATATATAAAAGGACTTGTCCTCACTGACTGAGGTACTTGTCCTCACCGCTGATGTTAGAAACTTGAAATTTAGACAGATGTTTACTTTCGTAATCTGGACATCCACTAAGAAGGGATTTTGAAAAATTTTAACCCTAAAGGGGCGAAATAGGGGTTGAAAGTTTGTATGGAAAAAAATTTAAATCGGCACCGATTTTTATAAAATTTAAAATTTAGATTTTTATAAGTATTTAATTGAACACGTGTTTCATCGTTTTCTAGAATTCTCCCCCTAAGGGTGTAAAAAAGAGGTTGAAAGTTTGTATGGAAAAATCTCTAAATCGCCACCGATTTTTATAAAATTTTAAAAAATTTAGACTCTTAAAAATATTTCATTGAACACATGTTTCGTGGTTTTTTGGAATTCACCCCTAAATACGCAAGCGAAGCTGCGCGCGTCCTCTAGTATTAAATATATTTATTGAATTCCCTCGCACACGATACGAACCCACAACACCATTTCCGCCATGGCATTATATACCTTATAAAAAAACAGTTTAAAAATATTTAGAACGTAATCGTAAAACTTATACTAGGGCAGTATTTTTATATGTTTTTTGTTTGATAACTATATTAATAGATTTATATGAAATAAACAAAGTTTCTTACAAATATTGAAGACCGGGACCAAACTCGGGCGAAAACTAAAGTAGTTCTATCAAGGGAAACCCTTCTCAAAGTTTTTAATAGAGTTCCTGTACCGGTTCATATATTATTCTATAATATTTTCATTTTCTGTTGAATTTTATCTTATAGGATAATATACGGGTGAGGCCGTCGTAGGGCAGTGGCATTTCCTCGCTCTGGTGACATAACAAAGCGCACACTTGAGTTCCGCTACTCAACATGCAATGTGTCCGATATTGGACGGAAAGTAGGGAGCGGAGAGTTACATTACTAGGTTCCCACTGCACGAAGACTCGACTTCTTTTATATAATGAAAAACCAAATATCATAACATCCATGGAAGACCAAAAATCAAGAATGTTTTAAGTATTTTAAATGAAACTATTTAACCGTATTAATTGTGTATATTTAGGCCGGTATTTATACATCGTTTTCATTTATCAATTAGAGATCTATGATCTATATGATCTATGAAAAAGGTATCTCAAGATCGATATCAAACTTGAGAGTGGTTTATAAATACGGGGCTTAATTTTATACATTTTTAAAATCCCGACGTTTCCATCGCTTTACTGTTCGTGGTCACGGGTTAAGGTACATTAACAAATAGGTTATTTAGACCAATTTACATTTTAAAGTCTTATTTCCTATCGCCATCAAAAACAATTAATTCTAACAAAGCACTTCACGCTCGGTGGTAACGAGTTCACAGATGGCTAATTTTACAAAAGGTCGGATGTAAATTCAAACAAATACTGCTTTATATTAAAAAAATCACTTCCTAGAGTAAATAGGAAATGTTTAATTAATTTCATTATGTTTTTTTATTTTGATGCATAGGCTGTCGAGGCAGGTACGGCTTTCGATTGTTCGGGGAAAACATCATTTTTCCCTCTGACAAGAAGCCAAAGCACGGCGTTGAGTGCCGCCATTGAACACACCATGTATAAGCGGTTATTTTAACCCTACGTTCTCTCTGAATATTCTGCTATAAGCGGAAAATATGTAAAAACACTAACATTTAATTAATGTTATTTTTCCATGTGTTTTAGATAGGCAGTTAGATTGTGATAATCCAGTGTGGACATAAAGTGGAACTGAAAATAATTCTTTCTCCTGAATAAGAATCGAACCCACAGCCATCGAGCTTACAATCAGACTTCCTTACTCCTCCACGACGGCTTCATATAGTATCAAGTATTTACGTGTAACCCGTACACAGTGTTAAAGTAGAAGTTAGTGGCTTAGTAAACAATAATTAAGTCGGAACTCAATCTGCTACCTATGGCGGTGATTGTTTAAACTTTACCCAACTTGGACTGAGCTTCGAGAGGTAATCCTCTGAAGGACTTACAGTTATGTTGTGGAATGTTAAATCTGACTCTGGCAACCAAGCGAAGCGCGTCGTTGAGTTCCGCCATTCGGAAAGTGGCGGAAGTATCTTAATGGGAAAACAATGTCTTAACACTAGGTTCCCAGGTTCCCCCTGCCAATCCTGCTATGTGCGGGATACTGTGTAAAACTAAAATAAAAATATTGTTCTAACTAAATCTAAATCAGGATACCATATTAAGAATTTTCGATATTCACATCTTCCATTTAATGTAATAAACATATTATATACATATATAAAGGTATATTCAATACACGAACGTCTTAACTCGCTTGTCGGTACAAGTTTTCAGTGGATTTCACCGGAAGTGCCTTTCAGACAGCCTTGTTCGCTTAAACAAGTAACGGGTCTACACTATTGTAAAGTACTAACTTGTCTTTGTACTATAGAGTCGTAGTTGGAATGATAAAGTGGTTTTGGGTTCGATTCTCATAGATAATATTTTTTTATTTTTTTATTTTTATTCTCGATTCTCACATACAGTAGACAGATGGAATCTAATGTTAAAACACTCCGTTCTCCATTTTTCGCTCAATAGCCTAATACGAGAGATGCATAACGATATTTTATTGTTTTTAGACAACAAAAAAACAATACAAGCCAATACAAATCACCAAAAAAGAACGTAATTTCCGTTCAATCGAGTGAAATTCGATACCAATATCGAAAACAATAAATACACACAGACCGACTGTCGGTGTCGGCCGTGAAATATTAATCACGACTGTAACGCTAATATAACGTGTTTGCGAAAATAAATACTATTTTGTATTATATATACATACATTATGTATATATGTATAACCATTATTTAATTATTTTGTGATTATGTTTAGTTTAACAGCTATAGGCCACTCGTGGTGCGCGTGACTTTACACGTGATGTTTGTGGGCTCGATTCCCGATCGAGTAAATGAAATATTTTATAACTTTATCTCTTCGATCTGGTTTCGAGGCAAAATGCAGCGTTGAGTTACGCCACTCAACACACAATAGCTCCATAATTGAGAGGAAAGTAGGGTACGGAGTGTCGTAATACTAGGTTTTCTCTGGCTTCTCTGCTATGTGCGGGGTACTAATAACTTCAATTACTTTAATCGACCAATTCGAACACGGGACCATCGTAAAAGATAACGGTACCATTAAACATGGAGGTAAAAAGCACAGTGTGTGGTCGACTCCCTTACTCGCTTAATCCGTGGTTAAGTTGACGTTGTTCCAACAGAATAGATAATTTGTTTAGGGCTATTATAAACTATTTTTTATAATACTTAATATATTTAGATTTATTTTTATTTATATTATAATTATTTTAGTTATAAAAGCCTGTAAAATATGGTGTACTAGTTATTGTATTGAACCTACACCAATATTATGAAGCTGAAGGGTTTGTTTGTGTGAAGTGCTAATCTCAGGAACTAGCGGGTTGAATTGAACAATTATATATGAATCTTCCGTTTATCGAGTATCATAAATATTATTGATAACCTCTCAACGTTTTTTTAAAATTAGTTAAAACAATAAACGAAGTGTTCTAACACTATTTTCTCTCCACTTACTAAATAAACAAAAGTTAAATCTATAAATATTATTGATAACCTCCCAACGTTTTTTTTAAATCAGTTATAACAAAAATTAACGAAGTGTCCTAACACTATTTCCTCTCCACTTACTTAAGAAAAAAGTAAAATCTATATTATATTACAGTGTATAAGTTTGTAGTCA
>JAEBDU010002086.1:0-17067 GCA_016802625.1 Heliconius numata | reverse complement strand
ATTAAAATTACTTTCTATATTGTATTTATTTACTGGCACATTCTGGACAGCTTTCTTTATATCTGCTGATGCAGAAAATCTTGAGTTATTTGGCTTTATGTTGACTTTTTGTCTACTTGCAAGCTTAGTAGGATTATAAGTTGTTACTTTAATGTGATCAAAAAAGTCTTGATCATCATTCTCGATCTCATCATCATGAGAAATGTGTCCACTTTGTCCATTACTTTTGAGACTATTACCATCGAATGGGATATTTTTGAATCTATTATTTTGTAAGTAATCTATATCTGGATTATTTATTGTTATTTGACCTAAAAATGTCTCTGGTTTCGAAGGATCATTCTGATAAGCTACAGAATGAATCTGTGAGGCATCAGGTCTCTTTGTAGAGGCAGGATGAACTAATTGAAAGTTGTAAGGCAATGCAGGCCTAAACCTTTGCCGCTGAGATGTAAATTCGGGTTGGTTGATATAATATTGTGGGGCAGATTGACTTCTGCCAGTTGGTAATTGAAAAGGCGACGGATTTTGATCATAATTAGGACTTGGAAATCTTAATCGCCCATCATTATAAAGCGCTGGTTGTTGCGCAGTAGGTGTTACTCTAAAACTATCACCGTGTTCGAAAAAACTTGATGGTCGATTATTTGGATAAATAGGTGGTTGAACTTGAGCAAAGTTTCTTTCTGGTGTGTAATAGAAATCGTTTTCATCTGTAACAAAATAAAAAATATATATGTTAATTCATTGTTTAGTGAAATATATGAAAGTTAAGTTTATTATTATTATTAAGAAGATTCAAGTGATGATTTTATTATTTTAATTTTATAATTGAACTTATTAATTGTGACCACAAAAAATGTTCTCCATTAGCCCTTATAATTTGGTGTCATTATATCGTCGGTAACCCACTAAGAATGAATGGAATTCATTATAGTAACAATAACAAACCGGTTGGTGAACAATAGTAAAGTTAATTTGTAAGTAACAGAATCAAATATTTTACGATTACGAGTGCAGTCGTGGCTGGTGGAAACTATTTGTTATTTTCTTGCAGCCAGCATGCTAAAATAGAGCACCGGATGAGTTCAAATACCTATTTATTAAACTCAAAATTCAAAAGAATAATTATTCTTCTTTATGTTAAGCTTATTATGTTTCTTGTTAAATCTGCTATTTAAAAGACATTATTACACGTTGTCCACTAAAGTGGAATCTACTTCTACCTCTCTCAGGTAAAGGCCTCTTCCAAATCCAATCCCATTTATATAGTCATATATATTATTGATTTAAAATAAGAACAATGACTAACTACCCAGTGATAACTAAAAGCAATGCAAATTGCGGTATTTGGACTATAAACTCACTTAGCACTACAAAGCTGCGACAAATTGTACGACTATAGCAAACAGAACAATAATATAATGGATTTCACGATTTCGTTCCGTACGAATTTTCCTTTGTTAACAGACAATCTTAATTCAATTTTTTTCCATAATAAAGTTTTCCATTATTTTTCTTTTAAATGAAGGTTGATTATTATGTTTACAATTACTATAGCAATTTAAGGAAGGGAATGTTAATTATTTTATTTGCATGCATATTACATAAATGCATGCATAATGCATAGTATATAGTAATAGTATATTAATATGTTTAGTAATAAGTAATTTTCACACATTCCACGCATTTTGAATAAATAAATATTATTTTAAGTTTTAAAGTTTAAGACCGTTTCTTGTTTTCTGGACATTTTTAGAAACACTGCTCGGTGGATGATCAATGTATCTTTCACTTTTTTATTAATTCCGTATATACCAGGATAGGCATATTATTTGTGTGCCAAAAATGACAATAATTAAATATAAGTACTTCCGCCGTCACTTGTCTTAGTTGAGCACGTAATATCAAAGCTACACACATGTGGTTCCCTTGCTTTAATGTTTATTGTGGTTTTCCCTTCAAATCAACCTACAGTCGTCAGTCAACGCCGAGATGGTTTTATACCTATAAAATAATTTCAGCTATGCTCTATATCTGCTCAAATAACGTTTTTTTCTATTTTGAGGCAGTAGGCAGAGGGAACCTGGGGACCTAGAATTAAGATACTTCGTTACATTAAGACACTTTTCACCGAGTTTTGGAGGCATTGTGTGTTTAATAGTAGAACTTAGCGCCTCTCTTTGCCTCTTCACCAAAAAATAAATTATTTCCCCGAGTGGGAATCTAACCCTCGAGCGCCGCGTTTATCGTCACATCCTTGTGCCACGACGACCTCGTGGGGCATGGGCACAAAGACGACTGCAATAATATTGCAAAATACAAAGGGCGATAATCATTACACAACCCCGTTTTTCTACTTTTAAGATCTAATTACCAGATCACTCATCTAAAAACAGGCACCAACCCAATCAAAACCCATCACTAAAAACCGCATCAAAATCCGACCAGACGTTTTTCATACAAACGCACACACACACACACAAACAAACATCCTCTCACCCCAAACGCATACCATCTCTTTTACAGTAGGTAAAAAAATGGAATGCTATTTTAGTATGACAATTATGATAGTAGTACTATTCATTGTGAGAGCGTGATCTCGACCTAAAACGTTTACTAGTGCACTCAGTAAGCACAACTTAAACGTTCATCGTTGGAGTTTGACCTGCTAAAGAGTTAAGTTGAAGCTATTTTTTTTAAAGTTAAGTTGAAGCTATTTTTTTTAAATATTTATTTTTTTACGTGTATTTTTTAATAAAAAATATGTGTAGGTTGGTGTAGAGTGTGTAATAAATGATAGAGGCTGAATATTAAAATTGGTTCTTCGATTATTTGGTTTTTATCTTTTTTATTATTTATTTTTCCATTTTATTATATTTAAAATGGCAAAGGTAAAAGAAAACCCTGAGATGGAAAGTTAGCAGTAAGTATAATTAGAGAGGACAAATATACACAATTATTTATTTTAATGTTGTTTCAAGTATAAAAAAATTAAATCAGTTTCTCAATGTATCCTGCACAGCGTAAGCAGACGAAACTTAGTGTTAAGACACTCCGTTTACCATTTTCCGACGAATTCTCAAAGCTTTGTACATTGAGTGCAGAACGCAACGCCGCGCTTTGCCTCAACACTAGAACAAAGCAATGAAAATATAAATTTACATAAATATTTCATTTGTGCGACTTGGGATCGAACCTACAACTAGTACCACCACGCGCTTATAGTCACACACTTTTGCCCCTGCGCGAATGGCCTCTGAGTGACAGTTGAATAATCCTATAATACGTCCTCATACTCTTTGTACACCTTACAAGAAATCCACAATTTTTCAAAGAAGTAATTCATTTTGCATTATCTTGAGTAGATACGGAAACAATGTATTACGTGTTCGTGTTATTTCCTGAGGGCGATACAAACAGACGTGATAAAACTGCTCTCAAGACTAACAGATTGCATTACCTTGAAATTGTTGTGATTGCATTTTGATTCCTATATATTGTGACGTAAGAGCTAAATATGAATGTTATAATATATTAAAGGGACCCTTCTGCCTATTGTTGGCGTCGAAATAATAAAGCGATTTACATGCCATGAATATTCATAAAATAGATATGGCATAAACATATTTTAGTAACATGGTTCAGGATTGTTGTATAAATAAATGATTATTTAAGATAAGTGAATCGGGAATGGTCTGACTCTATTTATTTATTTTTTTTATGGAAAGAGGACAAGGCAAACGAGCGTTCGGGTCACCTGATGGTGATCACCGCCGCCCACGACCCCGTGCAACACCAGAGGAGCTACAGGTGCGTTGCTGGCCTTTCTATTATATACTAGAATCATTTCCTACAGTGATATTAATAGTACCTAATTCTAACTATTTATATGTTTTTTTTTTATATATGCACTACTAGCTATTTTTTTTTATTTCCACATCATAGAAATATTACGGATTAGTTCGCATTTTTTTTAAATAGATAGAAATGACAGTCTTTATAAAATATAAATAGGAACTTAAGTTTGTTTAGTATGGTTACTTTTTAAAATTACTAAACCAATTATCACTAAACTTTGTTCACATATTCTTAGACATATCAAGAGAGGACATAGGTTACTTTTTATTTAAAAATAAAAAAGCGAGCGAAGCCGTATGAATCTCTAGTATTTTTATATACAAACGTTTCTTGGACCAGAAATTAAAACTCATTCATTATCATGAAACTATTAATTTAAAGTAAAAATGTTTGATTCAGGTCACTCTATATATAGGCAACGTTGGTTAAGCAACGGAATTGATGTAAGTTACTTATTTATACTTGAAGAAAATGTTTTTAGAATCCTTGGCACGAAAATTTTGTGATAGTTGTCTTGTCTAAAAACTAGAAACTAATGTTTTTTGGGCGCGGCGGCCTAAATGTATAAATAATATTCGAATTTATTCGTATCTTAAACGTAGGATAAATACTAGGTTGTATTAGATAAGGTATTTAATTATTGCGTACTTCATATATATTCATAGATTATTAAGAAATCAATTTAGACTGTTTTAGTTTAAGCAAAATCAATAAATAAATATTGTAGAGTTTTAATTTTATGTTCAACCCTCCGCGTACAATACGAAACTCCAATTATCACTGGTATTTACTTACACCCAAAAATAACGAAGCATAAAAGCATCGAAGCATTCCGCACACAGCAGGCAGGGCGAACATAGTGCTAAGACAATCTGTTCCCATCTTTCTAGACCCGAATTTTCAAGACATTGCATACGAATGAACGTATGGGTTAGAAAAAAGTATATATTTCAAATTATAATCCTTATCCCCATTATTTATTAGGGAGAAGTACATCTCAAAGATCCTATCTCATACTGTATTATGACATTACATCGTGCATTTCTTTAAATTTTCGTTATAAGAACAGAAAATTACGTAACTTATCTCAATCAAATCTGACAGCTCGTACGATCTTTCCTTTGTTTTGTTCAATGGAGGTGCTCAATAGCCGTATATTTTGTAATGTCAGCCAATTTTTCCCTATCCTTTTATATATGGTCCCATATTTTATTATTCATAGGTTGTCACAATCGTAAATTTTATATTATCTGAATTCAGGCTGTAAAAATAATTTACGTTTACGTTTACGTTTTAAGTACTCACTTGGTTCTAATTTCTTTATGGTGTTTTTATGATTTTTGCATTTTGTCTCTTAAGTCTCTTAAGTGCCTATAGAGCGTTCCAGACCTTTATTTTTTTTCTTTATTGTTATTATATTTTTTATTTCTTTAATAATGTATTAGATTAATATCCATAATCCAGAAAGCGTAAAAATATCTTTCCTATTTAACGAGGATATAAAATATAAAAAATAAAATATCTTTTCATTGATTAACATCTGTACAGTGTATCTCTATAAGTATTATGTAAATTTGATATTACATCAGGCTTGTTGTTAATATATGTGTACAAGCTATAGACTTCAAAGACACCTAAAGATTTCCCTCGGGCTGTGTTAACTTACCTCGTCGTATGTGTCAGTGCAAAACTAATGAATGTTGGAGTTTACTGAACTTTTCTTGCCCAGAAAAAGTATACTTTTCTATTGTTGCCTTTGGGATTCTGAGCTTTCCGAGTAAAAGTTAGGTTAAAGTTTCTGGACAAGGAACAGAAAATAAAATGTTAAAGTTGTAGATTTAGGAAGTGAATTTAAACAAAAAAACATGGAAACATATTTCCTAAAGTACTTTTAGCTGCGATTTTTTATTTCATTTATACATTACTAGGCCAAGAGATACGAATAAATAAAATAAATTGAAAAATAAAAATATATATAGATTAAAACGAATGTTATCGAAAATTTTCAAGTAATTAATATAGGGGTGTGGTTTGTCGTAAATCGTACGTAATTAGGGCAACGTGTGTGGGGCAGCGTGTGCGTGACGTGTAGAAAGGGTTTAAAAGCTCTTTATAACATAAAGGCCGTTCTGAAAACCATTCGGGGGCGTGGATGTTGAAAATTGCTTATCATAAGCGTTTTGCAGGTTTGAATAACGTGACCAGACGTCCCGTTTTGAACGGGACTCTCCCGTTTTTCGCGTTTGTCCCCAAGTGTCCCCCAGTGTCCCCGAACGTGGCATTGGGACGTACAAATGTCCCGTAAATTTGGTCGATCGAATGACATTTCGCAGCGATTATCGCGGTATGCCATTGTCAACAGATAACTGAATGGAATAATCCACTAAAAAAACTAGATCACAATACTTTTTTATTTCTGTTGCAAGCCATACTCAAAAACCCAAATAAAAAATCATACTTCTAACTTTTGAATACAATAGTAAAAATATAAAATAGGAAATTAACATAAAAAATACCGATGTCCTGTTTTGAGTCGAAAAAAGAATGGTCATGGTTCGAACCTTTACGGCTAACAATGGTTTATTTAGACATGAATAATTATTATTGTAATTAGAATTAAGATATGTACCGGATGTTGAAAGCTTAGGGGGTGGTAGCGGTTAACCTATAAAAGCATTATTTACGACAGAAATTGAAGAGGTCATAAATAAATCAAATTAGCTTAGGGTAGGCAGAGGGAACCTCGTGGTAAGATACTCCGTTCCCCACTTTCTACTGAATTCTAGAGGAGTTGCGTGTTAAGTGGCAGAACTCAACGCCGCGCTTTGAAGAGGTCATAAAATGATTTAATTATAAAATTTGTGCCCATAATGTAAGTTTCAAAAGTGTCCCATCCATTTTGATACTTTAAAATCTTTTTTTAATGATTTTTATAGTAATGTACAGTTCAGTTCTTAGTTTATGGTGTTCCGAAGGTACCAGTTCAGCACTAATTAATTCGCCAATTTCACGTTGTATTATTAACGTGTTTTTATTTCGTTGTGTTGTTTGACATGTTCTTTATGGAGAAGCATAAAATATTTACACCTGAGTACAACGAATACAAAAGGCTCTTAAGAGCATGAGAGGGATTAATTTCCTTTGTTCAGCCAAATAATGAGAACTTAGCAAAGCATATTGGGCTCTTCGTAAAAATGATTATTTCGCTACATTTATTGCGATAGTTCTTTTTATATTTATTAAGCAAAAAATAATGATATTGGACTTACAAGACTTATAGTCTGTAATATATATTATATATAAAGTTTTTCGTTAACTGATAGACAACGCGACGTTTGTGATTCGATCCCCTCTTGGGGGAATGAATAGTCATTATTTATTAGTGTTTTCATTTTCTTCTCTTTGGCACCAAAGCCACGCGTTGAATTTCGCCACTTAACACGCAATTACTCGAAAAATTTTGCGGAAAGTGGGGAACAGAGTGACTTAACGCGCATTAGGTAACGCGCAATGTCTCCAGAGATCAGCAGAAAGTGGGGAGCAGTGTCTTGATACGAAGCTTCTGCTATGTGCGGGATACAGCGTGAAGCTCATTTTATTCAAATGTATAAGCAGAGCAATACACACAATCAAAAGAACGTTCATAAAATATGGCAATTTCCTTAAGTAACAAATACACAACTTTTAAGATATAGCAAGTCTTAACTTCGCGATTCTGAATTGTAAATTATTCATTTGCCGCAAGCAGTGCGTAGAAATCAATTCAAATCTTTAATGTATTTTTGCTTATACGTATGTATTAATCGTACTATAAAACCAAATATATTTTTTTCAGCGTCACGCTACATCCTGTCAGGACACTCTGCTTTCCACTTTCCGCTGACCTCTAGAGACTTGCGTAAATAAATATTTCAACTCCTCGAGTGGGGATCGAACCCACAGCCTGCGCCAAGACTGGCCTCAATAAAAAATGTTAACTAAATTTATTGAATTCCAAGGCAAGTACAAAGAAGCAATCTTTACAGAAATTACCTTTTTGAAATTTTATTTCTTATATTTATCAAACATGTAAAATAATTTTAATAATCTTCGTTTAATAAACAAGGGTCAATCTATTTATGTTTCAATTGAAATCTATTATTATATTAGCGTATTATTTCGTTAGATGACGTGGAAGAAAAAAGTGATATAAAAAGCTAAGCCTATATTACTTGAAAAGAAGCACTCTTTATTCTATCGTCGCATCTATTATTTATTACTTCATTATATATCTAGTATTTCTTCTATTTCCGATTTAATTTAATGTCTATCATATGATATCTGTGATCATTATCATCCATATTAATGGATGATGACCGAGATCCCAGGGCCCCCAAACCTACGTCATTATAGCAAAGCTGAAATTTGGAGGATTAATAGTCTAATATATAATTAAGACTTTATTGAGTAGGCACACTGTCTTAACTACATGTTAGACTAATAGTCCTCAAATTTTCAGCTTTGCTAAAATGACGTAGGTCTGGCAGCTCCGGGATCTTGGCTATTAAGCCAATAAAGTCTTAATTATATATTAGACTATTAATCCTCCAAATTTCAGCTTTGCCAAAATGACGTAGGTTTGGGGGCCCTGGGATCTCGGTCCATAATAATTCCGGATAGTAAAACAAATTCAATATCTTCTGTTGCTAAACTCCATATTAATATTAAAAATATTTTATTAAAATCTATAGTTGTAATTTCGAACGTTTCATTGAAAGTTGGTACAATATTAAAAGTTTGTTTCCCAGGGTATTGGGAGACAATTGTTCTTCAACTTAGCAGTGGGTCTGTGGGTGGAACAATTGAGGTGAGTGGCAAGTTTTAATTTGATTAGTTTGTTAATTACAAAGTAGAAATGTAACGCCGATTTAACAGTTTTTTTTATTATTTCAGCTTCACACGGTATCCCGCAGTTGGCAGGGTAGGCAAAGGGAAGGCTCCCTAAGTAAGGGAGGGAAAACTGTAAAGGACAGGTTGTTGATTCGATTCTCAAGTAAGAAAATGAAATTTTAAATATTTTAACTTCGCTCTGGCAAAGCGCGGCGTCGAGACTGAAAGTGGGAAACGGAGTGTCTTAACACTAGGCACCATTTGCCAACCCCGCTTCATGCAAGATATTAGATATGACGAGAAACTGATTGGGTTTGATAAAAATAACAAATACCCAATTGGGTCCCACAAATTAATAACTTTATTTATATAAATAGCATAATTTAACTTGCACATCACGATAGGTAGAGGATTAGGTAGAGGGTAGAAAAATTTATGATATGACAAGGATTCGGGTGAGATTAAGGTGGGAAAGAACTCCACGTGCGGAACATAAAATTCATACTTTACTTGGGAAAAGTAAAATTAGGGCCGTCACATGCTAGATATGGCAGTAAAATGTTTTCAGGTCACTATTGTTTTTTTTTGTATTATAAATATATGTACAACGGGATATCTGGTGGCACAAGAGTGTGAATGTTTTGGATTCAATACCAACTCGGGGATTCATTCCTCTCTCTGATAAGTTGGACCACTTAACACACAATCTGTCAAAAATTCGGCGTATAATGAAAAACGGAATGTCTTAACACTAGATTTTTTTTCTCTCCCGTAATCTCGTCTGCACTTACAATGCGTCTAAAAATATAGTATAGATATATTTCATATCTCAGCGATAAGTTGAAAAATAAATTCTCAACATTTTTTTTCACGATAAAAAAAGGTTAAAATAAATCTGTTACGCTGGGCTCGAAGCTTCTTTGGGCCTTAGAATCTTAAAAGGCTAGGTACTATTTTTCTTAGATTATAATCTAACACCGACATAAATACAGAATATTATAAATAATTTTTTAACAGAAATATTTATTTCAGTTTATATTTTCATTTCTTCGCTCTGATGTCGACGCAAAACGCGGCGTTGAGTTCTGCCCCTCAACACGCAATGGATCCAAAATTCGGCAGAAAGTGGGGAACGGAGTGTCTTAACACTAGGTTCCCTCTGCCTACCCTGCTGTGTGCGGATACAGCGTGAAGCTGACAGCGTGAAGCTGAATTTTTAACTACCGTGGTACTGGGGGCTATGTCATTTGTGACAGTCAACACGATGGTTCTGGGTTTGATCCCAATTGGGTCTTTAATTGAACCCATTAATACCATTTTAAAATTTTTATTTCGTGCACCAAATTTATTGTAAACTAGTCTATTACTTAATTAATATACTACTGGCAATCTCGCCCAAGCCTGTTAAAATTTCATTAAAACTTAATTTAAATTTGTAGTCTATATACAATTACTAGATTTATGAACGTTAGTTAATAATATTTTGTACCATATTTAAATTGGTTTACTTGTAATTAACGTTTTTAGAAGGCATTTTATCCTTAAAAATATATTTTCGACGGTGGAAAATTTCATAAATCTACATTATAGTAATTAAAACTAAACTAAAATGAGAAGGCAAAGCTCTTAAAAGCATTTTTAATCAAAGATTTAAATTAGAATATTTTATGTACTATTATTACTTAGGCTTTGATAATATGAATGTGGAATTTAAATTTATGAACCCTTTTACGATTGTCTTGGCGCAGGACAAGCGTTTAACTGTAAACAAGTTGTGGGTTCGATTTCCATTCAAGGAAATTAAATAGTTAATATTTTCATTTCTCTAACGAGGAAAAGTGCGGCGTTGAGCTCTGCCACCTAACACGCAATTGCTAGAAAATGGCGGTTAATAGTGAAGAAAGTGTTTATAATTTACGTTTCGTGCGTAGAGCTAAACTAGTATTTGATTATGTATTTGTCGATGTGAACGTGGGTGGCGTTCACAAACAGGTCTAAAATTAAATAAATAATGTAAGTTTTAATATAAAATAGAACAAAGGTAGATTTTTAATATCTACTAAAATGTGCTGAAGATCGAGCTCAGTGGTGTGCCATTGGAGAGGCCTATGTCCAGCATTGGACGAGGACAGGCTGATGATGATGATGATGAAAATGTGTATAAAAATGTTCATTATCATTACAAGGCAAAGAGACTCTTAAATTTCATAATTTTGCACAACGATGGCGTTTTGAAAATTCGACAGATACTGGGGAACGGAGAGTTCTAACACTAGGTTCTCTCTGCCTACCCTGCTATAAGCGGAATACAGCGTAAAACTGAAAAAAAAAAACTTTTAATTGTAGAATTGAACGTCAGCTCTTAAGATTAAGCCACTCCACCTATAAATACCTGAATTACGTAACTTACTCATTATTAATTAAAGGATAGATTAATCTACTTTGCCAGCTCTAGTTTGTTACGTGGTTGTTTTGTTGAAACTGATTCGTAGTACGAGTATATGGAATCTAGAATCCTGATTTTGGCTTAGGCAGTAAAACCGGTCTGTACATAAATACCTGTTTGCTAAACTACCTATTATGTTTATTTGTATTGAATTAGCTTAAGTAATATACTTCCAACTCCAAAAAGTGGAGAAATAGCTTCACGCTTTTATTCTGCATAGTAGGATAGGAGAACTAGTGCTTAGATACTCTGTTTTCCGCTGTTTCCAAATTCAAGACAATGATTATTGATTGTCTTACGACAATTTATTTTCTTGCAATTTTGTCGACCGGAGCGGAAAAATGAAAGAAAAAATCCTTCGAGTGGAGTTCGATTCCACGGCGATCACGTTAATAGTCAACGCAGTCTCACTATGCCCTTTTTTAATTCTAAAAAAATGTTGGGATGATAATATATAATTTCAATTTAATATTTCTTATGAGTTTTAACTGCTTAATATACGGTAAAAATCTCAAAAAAACATAAGAAAAAGGAGCGGAAAAGTTCATCGGCAACCAATGTCTGTAGTGTATATTATTGACTTTCCGCCATTGCCATCCGCCAACTATTGCATGTTGAATGGCGGAGTTCAACACCGCGCTTTGTTACCACAGCGAAAATATTAAAATAATAATATTATTATTCATTTCCCTAAGCGCGAATCGAACCCACAACAGTTACGCTTCCAGCCAGTCACACGCTTGTGGCCTTACGGCACGACTGCCTCGTGTCGCTCTTATATCACAATACATATTTCCAAATATAATCTATTTATATATCAAAGCTTATATAGAATTTGAATACTTCGTTAGATATTTCGCAAATAATAACGCCGCCGCTATTTACGTTACAACTTTATAATCACACTTCATTTGAACGTCCTTTGATGAAAGCTCGATACTAATTGCTCTATAGATGTTCTCTCGAAGAATTATTTGCCTTCGTTACTTGTGTAGAATGAAAAACAAGTTCAGAGGCAATTGGTTTGAAAAAGATATGGAGTCGGTGTTACTGTTAATATTTTGTAATTATATTTTTTTAGTGTTAGAGAGGTAAGGTAAGACAAGGGTAAGACACTCCGTTCCCCATTTTTCGCCGGTATTGCGTGTTGAATGACAGAACTAAACGCCGCGCTTTGCCTGAAAACAGAGCGAAGAAAATGAAAATATTAAATATTTCATTTCCTCGGGTGGGAATCGTATCTACAACCTGCCGCGTTTTTATTTTGAAAGTTACCGTTTCTTATTTCTAATTTCTTGCAGTACGTGGTGTAACGACCAATGAAAATAAGCTCCTTAATATAATTATCGCTCTGAGAAGGGATCGAATCCAGACGTTTACAGTTTATAGAGTCATTCTTTTAGATGTTTAAAGTAAAAGAAAATCATTTACTATCTTTCTCATAATCTAGATACATTCATTATTCATTCAGTCAAAATTAGTCCAATATTAACACAAAAATTGTAAAAGAAATATTCCAAAAATTTTAAAATTCCAAAAGCTTTAAAATTTCCATTTAAAATCTACAGATTTTAAAAACTCGTCTCCAACACTTCATCGAAGAGTTCGTGAATGCACCAATGTTTGTGGAGATATTTTTGGAGAAGCATTTTAGTGAATATAGGAGAAGATGAGTTTACATTCCACAAGGTGATGCCGTTCTATTCGAGCTTAGTTCTTGAATAATAAATGTATTGCCAGTCGACGCCAGGCGACATGTATTTAATTTATCTACTGTATATAAAATGTTCTTTTCATTTGCCATTTCTATTTTCTTAATCTTTGTTTGTATTTATATTAATGAGGTATTTCTGTTTTTTTTTTAATTTCGTTTTATGTTGTTTATTTATACATATTAGAATAGTTAAAGATAATTTATGAACATGACTAAACGCATCGGTTGTGAATTCAAATCCGCGGTGTTGAGTACCGCCACTCAACAGACAATGCCTTAAGAAATTGGTGGTTACTGAGGAACGGAGTGTCTTAATAGTAGGTTCCCTCTACCTATTCTGTTATATGCGGGTTACGTAAAGCTGAAAAAATAAATAATTCTCCACTTTAAAGTGCAGCGTTGACTCCGTCTACTAATACGCTTCTTCTATTTTCAGTGAAAAGCAAAGAAGGGTGTGTATTGATAGTAGATATTCTATATGTTAATAAGCAAGAAACATTTTTTTAATATTTAGAACAAAAATGAAATTAAATAATAACAACACCAATTTCTTTTTACGTTAATCCGGAACATTTTCGTATTCATTACTTTTAAAGATAACTGAAAATGAGGTTATATTTCCAGTGATCTTTAAGAAAGGTTGTCTCAAAGAGAAGTCGGATCCAGTTTATAATATTGTTTGTTCCTTCAATTTTTTACCATTGTTAAAAATTGTATGTTGTACGTTGGAAATTTTGTTTGACAAAAGTATTCAAAATATCTACTTGGAAAATAATTACATAATTGTAAATCAGCTTCACGCTGTATCCCGCACATAGCAGGGTAGGCAGAGGGAACCTAGTGTTAAGACACTCCGTTCCCCACTTTCTGCCGAATTCTGGAGGCATTGCGTGATGAGGGGCAGAACTCAAGAGCGAGGAAATGGAAATATAAACGTAAATAAATATTTCACTTCCTCGAGTGGGGATCGAACCCACAACCGTCGCGTTACAGCCACACCCTTGTGCCGCTGCGCCATGACGGCCTCAAAAAACATACCTACCCTACAAAGTACGACAAGCTTACCCTAAACAAAACTGGAATTTAAAATGAAAAATTTAAAATAAGTCAGCTAGAATCTTACCTTGACACTGAATCTCTTTTGTTATAAAGAGTAGAAAAGCAGCGATTGTTGCAAATCTCCAACGACGCCCCCCCATTTTGTTCCGCTTCATTCACCTTACCATTGATAATTTTTTAGGGAGATTTTTTTATTCATAAGAATATTCAAATGACTATAGTCCACAGATTTTTCTTATATTTCATGTTTTTGGCACAAGTTTTTTAATTATATTACGGCCTCGGCTTTACATCTGAAACAATGGAAATTAAAAAATTAACGTTTATTATTAGTATTGAGGGCAGTTATGGTGCAGGGGCGACAGGTTGTGGGTTTGATTCTCACTTGGGTCTGGGTCTTAACACCAAGTTTCCAGGTTCCCTCTGTCTACCATGTAATGTGCTGTTATATACTGAACGCTGCTAAAAAGAATATAAAGAACTGCCTTGGGTGTCATATATTATTATGCTCAAACAATATAGCAAAAAATCTTAAATAGTTTATTCTTAAATTCCACGATAACTAAGTGTTTCTGCCGGTCTCTATCGATTTATAGAGGTGGTTGAATTATAAAAGAAGATAAACACTATAAAAGCCAAGTGCGTGAGTGTAGATGCGACTGCTTGTGGGTTCGATCTCCACTAGAGGAAATGAAATATTTATTTAAATTTATATATCCACTTCTTCGCTCTGGTGTTGAGTGGCAGAACTCAACGCCACTCAACACGCAACGCCTTCAAAATTAACACTAGGTACCCTCTGCCTATCTTGCTGTGTATGGGATACAACGTGAAGCTATTAAAAAACCACTATAGAAGAGGAAATAAGGCCACTATTGCACAAAAACCACCAGAATTAAACGTGTTACGTAAAGGAAGGCAATTATCGAGTTTTTATTAAGGTTCAAATTAAGGTGCTAAATGCGATGCGATCTCGATGTCATTTGGTTTTTTTTTCGTATCACGCTAATTAAGAACTCGAGGGATGAATCTTTCATTCATCCCGTTGATGGGATTTTTTTTCTATTTGAAAGGAAAAGTAGCAAATAAAGGGAATGAGGAACGATCACATGAGAGCTGTTGATAAGTATAATGTGGGCGGAGTAGCTAGGTTTTATTTTAGTATATCTTTCTTCTCTTCTCTTTTAGTTCTTTTCTTTTAAGGTAAAAAAATAGTATTTAAGTTAACGAGAAGTATAAACAACAAATATAATACAAGTTTGATTTCGTTTGCAGCTTCACGTTATATGGTAGGCAGAGGGAGTCTAGTGTCAGGGCACTCCACTCTCCAGTTTATATTTAGAATGTCACGGGAATAAAAATAAAAAAAATATATTAAAAATTTCTCTCATCTTTTTCATTTAAGCACATGAAAGGCTAGAAGTCAAAAAGTATATTGTTTTATTACCGGATATTAAAAAGAAACAATTGAGTTACAACAATAAAGAAATAAATTACATATATATGTATATATATATCTATCAAAGGAAATTGTTTTGGGACGAGAAGGCACATATGAGGAAGGTATATATAGGGGAGAGCGGGGCTAAAAGTTACCGAGGTAAGTTGTTCCGATGGAAATAATTTCACGGGGAAAAGTGATAGGAATATTTAGTAAACTTAGAGTGAAATGCTATGTGATAGCGCACCCATGGCCAGCATATAGAACAATCCAGTGGCACCCGATACCAATGCAATAGCACACGTGTGCCGTAGGTGCACGTTTGTAAATATTTTCGCATTTGATATTTTTGGTCTCTCTCATAAATTTTAACGATTAGCTTCGAGTATCTCAGTGTTTTTTTTACATATATTATCTACTATTTCGGAACATTATTTGTAAATTATTTATGTTTCCTAATCTTATTTATATTTAATTTTTTTTCAACACGTGTTTTTGGGGCTAGATGTTCCCTTTTTTTGGGGCATGTTGTGACCTCGGAAAACCTTTCGCCAATTCATTTGTACCAATAATGGGATGTATTTATTTAATTTAATATGTAATTGATGAGTATTCTCATTTTTGTCATCGAAATAGTGTCTTAGGGGGCAAAGATGCTGGCAGCTGTGACACAGTTTACACTAGTACCTCTACTAAATTGTTTTCTTGTTTTTTCCATATTCCAACGAAATTAGAGTGTATTTGTAACATTTAATTACTGAAGCATTTATTATTATTATTAAAAAAATATTGTAATTTTTCATACTAAAAATTATTGTAATTTAGTAACGTGTGGACTTATGCTCGAAAATCAACTCGGGGTAATGTGTCATATGAGTTGATGCAAAAAGCAGCGGATGTAGTTTTCAAAGATTGCAGGAATAAGATAAAAACTGTTACCAAAGAATTACATATACAAATTGAGCGCGAAAAGCTAAAGCTATAAAATGTTTGTTTATTATTTTGATTTAACAAAATCAAAATAAGTTTTATTTTATGTAAAATTATCTTTTACTTTTTAGTCCGTTGTTCTTCGGTTCCGTTTTTTTTGTTCAAAATTAATTCTTTTTACGATTTTAAGTAATAAGTAACCTTAAAAGGATACTTCTTAAACGAGTGTTGGTTGTGGTGGTAGTACTTGTTAACGAGTGGCATCTGTTGTGATATGTAAAACTTGACTCAATTCAGGTATTATTTTTGTAAAAACTAACATTTTGGTATATTAACTAGAAAATACATAAAAAATGTTCAGGCGAATTGGGAACCTCTCCCTTTTTTGGAGTCGGTTGAAAATGAAAATATCTTTTTTGAGGGTGGTTAAAAAGAAATACAACGATGGGGAATCTTACTTCTGACAATAATTTTAACAAAGTTTTCCCTTGTAACTATTTCAGTATAATTAAAATTTACCAAAATAAAGACAATTTTTCTCAATTTTGACCGGATTTTATAATGGGAACTTAACCAAACTTTCATCAAACTATCCTCAAAGTGTATCCTTTCAAATAAGAAAAGAATCATTGGAATCGGTTGGCGTGATATTGAGTTATTCGTCATTTTGTCGCACACGTACCAATACAAATTTAATACTTATGTGATTTTCTCATAGATACCATTGTCAAAAATAGACCAAAAAAA